>OU974078.1:1957146-2159646 GCA_918843875.1 Diadumene lineata
ATATACAGTACTCGCATAGCTGGACCCTCCATTGTTCCTTGATCATGACTCACCTCCTGAGTAAATGTGTCCTTGCTTCAATGCTCCTGCATATCTACCGATGCTTAGTGTTCCAGTTTCCTATATAACAATACCAACTCAGTGTTAAAAATAATGCAAATTCTACTGATAAAAGTACTCTTCGGTAAGCAATCGAGTATGAAGAGCAAGACTAATTTAAGGAATAAGGTGTATTAAAATTTGGGTGTTCGAAAAGTGTGTGACCAAGTTATTCAAAGCAAAAGGTAGGATTTTAGCTGCAGTTATTTTTGGTTCATTTCTAGCAGAAATGTTACCAAAAAATTGATAACAATAGACAACAGTCAGTAATGAAGTGTTGAAATTTATACTCAAACACAAACCAGAAAAATGTAAACTGAAATGTGTAAACCAGATATTGCCCAGTGTGAGTGTGAAAATGTATTTTCAGTTATAAAAGAATATTTACCACATCAACTTGTCTTAGGGCTGTTCCTGTAAAAGGGAAATGAAATAAAAGTCAGATAACAAATCATATTGATTTGTTAAATGAATGAACTATGATTTTAAGGTCAATGCAATCATCAACATAAGAACCAATTTGTTAGTAAATGTTAGTGATTGTTTGTCTGAGTTGGTTGTAAAAAATGACAGATTTATACCTTTTGATTTCAATACTTATAAAATTCATGAATAATTAATGAACCAGAACAATAGAAAATCATTACCGTGAAGGCATTTGTATATCGCATACAGAAAAAGGTTGAAATATCTTGGAAAATTAAATCTTATTTCAAAAAAATTAATCTGGGATAACAGCATTAATCTAGACATTTTACAAGTAAGCCTTTGTCTCAACATTATTTATTCCACACAGGTCAGCCGCTCATATTGTATATATTACATGAAATTACATTTATCTAATACCCAACCTTTGTGTGACTGTTGAGATTAGAAATATTAATCTACATTTTACTTTTTTTAAATAAATGCCATATATCATGAATGTCAAAATCACATCACCATCAACATCAATGAAGGGCTATTGCTTGAAATCAAGTATCATCAGTATCATTTCATGACGCTCAAAATTGCACATATCTTTTACATTGTTATAGAAACACTAAAGCAGCCCACACTAGTATTTTACTAAGTTTTTAAATCATCAAAGGTACCTTTGTCAAAGAATAGAGGCTTTCTTGCATCCACTACAACATAGTCAAAAAAAGATGTCCAGTGACGCTTTGTTCCCTAAACAACATAATTTACATGATGATTAATGACTTAAACTACAAAGAATATATACTTCACATTAGTCTAAATGTTAAAGCAAAAACATAGATAAGAGTGGAAATTCACCCAAGAACACAATACTATTGTGTTTTTTATTTCTTCTCGATTTTGCTGCATTAGATTGACTCTCATCTGATAACTGTCAGTTTTTTGTGGCAAATGGGGCACTGTTTTGCAAGTGATGGTCAAGTTATTGATCATTCAGGTCTGAGTTGGTAGTAAGGTCAGTTATTTCACACACCTTGTCATCCACTTCATCAAGAAGATATTCCATAATTTTCTGAAACAAGAAATAATTATACGGTCCCTTAGTTATAAATAAACTGAATATATATCACGGTTAGTGAAGTTGATATTGAAAAATAACTTTGATGTTGCTGATGGTGATACTGGTCATGATGATCTGACTGGTCAAATAGCAGATATATCTATTTATTTTTAGGATTCTCGCGCCAAGATGGCTGACGGTACCATGAAGTATAATTTCATCTACAGAGCACTAGTCGTTCTCTTCCTTGTATTTCCACAATCAAGTATTGATTGGAGAAGATAGCCTAGCTATCAGAGAATGCAAATAATGGACATTTTGATGTTAAACTATCAAATTTAAAGTCTTGAAAGTCTACCTGTCTGTGATGACAATGATGGCAATGACGATAACATTGGTATTGATCAATGGTCATGGTAAGAGTGATAAGGATTTTAATGGTGATGATGATGGTTAAGATCATGATAGCCAATGATGAAGAAGTTGTCAAAAATATAATATAATGTAATGTAGCTACACAATCATTCACTTATCATTGGTGTTGCACGTACATCTGTATAAGCATATCCACTGTTTGTGAGAATAAAGCATTTTCTTTTGCAGTGTCGCATCCTGTGTGAAAATAATGTGAAACTGTTAACATTGTTCTCACTTGAAAATGGAATCATGTTATAATAAGGGACGGACCATCAGATATTTAATGTTATTATTATTATTATTATTTTGTGCAGGATATTTTTTTCACATGTGATGGTTGTGCAGGATATTTTCTTCCTCCCTGCACGATATTTTTTATTGGCACATCTTCCATGCACAATTTTTTTTTTCTGTTTAAGGCTTTGCTCGATATTTTTTTGGTATTTGCCCCCCCTCCCCCCTCATATATCTAACGATCAGTCCCTAAGCATCAAGTTTGAACATCAGACAAATAAAATTGAGACTCCCAAGAACATTACTGTATGTCATGATTACTGTATACCATTTATTGGTAATGAAAGCTGAAGGAAATGATTGTTCAAAATAAAACAGCAAGGAACTCTGTCACATACCTGTCAAGAAGTTTTGGTAGACATGGCTACAAACACAAGAATGAGGATTAGGATTTTACAAAAATAAGAAAGATTAGAACATCAAACTGAACTGTCTTAAGTTTTTATCATAATAATCTAAGAAACAATATATATTAATGCTTGTACATATTAAGACAATCTAGAAACACAGTTGTTTTTGCATGTGTGGGAAAAAGTACTGAATCATATAATCATTTTCTAAGAAAACACTTGAATTATCTACCATATTGTAGTGGTATCATAATGGTACCATTTCCAACTCATACAAACTAAACTCTAGTACAAGAATGAAATAAGGGATGTAAGGGTCTTATGCTAAACAGCTCAAAATCTTTTGAAAAGGACTTACATCTTTGATGACATATGTATCAAGGTTCTCTACTGTAATTTTCTTTAATGTTCCCTGTAAAGATAAAAGATCCTGTTGATATTTTCCAATAAAAATGGCACATAACAAGTACAAAAAACATAAAACAAAACAACAACAACACATTGTCCATCCACAAACTAAACCAAACAAACCATACAACAACTACCATAAAGTACAACAACCACACAAACAACAAAACAAACAAAGCTATAAACTGTGATGCTCAAAAGTATGCACATTTTATCACATTGATTAGTTTAGAGGGCTGGGGGAAGATTGGTGGAAATGAAGAATGCCACACCCCCACTTTAAAAGTAGCCTCCCCCTTTAAAAATTGCTCCAGCTTCCCTCTGCTGTTAGGCAATGTTGAAAATACAGAAATAAAGACACCATATTAGTTAGAAAACATAAATATGGAAAGACCACGTCAAGCATCTAAAAAAAACAGGCAGTCAAGACAAA
The DNA here is from genome assembly GCA_918843875.1 of Diadumene lineata. Classification (NCBI taxonomy): domain Eukaryota; kingdom Metazoa; phylum Cnidaria; class Anthozoa; order Actiniaria; family Diadumenidae; genus Diadumene; species Diadumene lineata. The sequence goes on from OU974078.1 coordinate 1,960,628, forward strand.
CCTTAATATGGACCCAATCAACAGCAGCTCTGACATCTTGATGAATACTTTCATATGTCAACAGAATATGATCTTTGCTCTCAACACCATTGGGTGTCCTGCGTAAATTGAACATTGTAATCATTACTTAAGACTTAGGAATATTAAAGCAACACTTCAAGTGGGATATACATTTTTTTGACCCGTCTTTGTGCCACACTAAATACTCCAGTTTTTTACCAAGTAGTGGTAGAGAGATTATGTAAGATTTTTTTCCATACTTAATCTTGTAAAACTCATGAATAATCAAATGAGTAATTTTCAAAGCAAATCAATACCCGTGACGAGTTCTAGAACTACTGATAAAGAACTGTCCTAAGTTGCATATAGTTAAAACTCTATTTTCTCCTGAAAAAGTTGGAAAATTCTCCAGTCTTTGATGGAAAAATATAAACTTATGTTTGGAGTTTCAGAAGCAATAATTATATATAAAATGTGAGTTCTATGAACGCTATAGATATATCCATCCACTGAAGAAGATTGTAGAAGCTCAATCAAAATGTTTGTTACCTGTAAATATTAAATAATCAGAGACAACATCCTAACCCGTTATATAATTTATACTATGAAACCTGAGTACAAAACCTTCATTTTTGTAGTACAAATATTTAATAATATTTAACTTTCTTTCAACTAAATTATTTCAGTTTTTTTACAACTTACTATCATTTAAATCATTCAATTTTTAACTGACAATATTTAACAATATTAACTTTGTTTAAATAAAGTAATAGATCTCAGACTGTCAATTGCTTTTTCAATGCTTACCTTGAAAATTGTAAGTGGTTGTCAAAGTAATCAATTAGTGCTGCTAATAGGTGAGTTTCTGAAAAGAAAGAGAAGTAAAGACATTTGATTAGCCAGAGTGCAGAATAAAAAAAAGGTTATTGAGAACTTAGCCAAACAATGTCTGGCCTGTGGGTTCCAGTCCTTTGGAAAAAGTTACCTGAATGGAACCAAAATCTGTCATGATAACATTTGATAAATAAAAGCTTAATTTGAAATAATCATTGACATATACATGTATACTAAATGAAAAAATATTTTCATAATATTTCAATATCATGTACATGTACTGTAATTATTGTAGAGTGCACACCCTAAAAGTGTGCAACATAAATACCACTAAATAGTGCTATTTTATGCTAATTCTATTGTTTTCTTTTGTTTAATTAGTGCCATTTACTACTAAATAGTGACAAATGTTGCACACATTTAGTGTTTGCACTCTATTATTAAGTTGTTAGGTACCTGGCAGATTGAATAGTGTATTAAGAATAAAAAATCTTGAGCTGTCCGCCTATAAAAACAAAACAAATAAGTAAGAGCATTCTCATTTATTAGCATGCCTGGAATTGTATGAGTCAGTGCTATGATACTTTGAGAATCCATATAGTGGGGTGGGTTATCTCATGAAGCTTTATGGTACCATCTGAATTTTAAGTACTAGTAAATAATATTTATAATTCATTATCTTCATGAGGATTTGTGCTCTAGGCACTGGTGAACTAACAATAGGTCATGCGTCCCCTACACCATGGGCCTCTGGCTTAATGTCCTTATCCGAGAAGACATAGAATTCTACCAATCTTGCATAATAATATGTACTTATTGACTGAGTGGGAGGGCCGTACGGGAAAATATTTGGCTCTCGGGCATTTGTACGGACCTCGCTGCGCTCGGTCCGTACAAATGACCGAGAGCCAAATATTTTCCCGTACGGCCCGACCTAACTCAGTCAATAAGCATTTTATCATATGACCCTCACGAAAAGAAAAGAAAAAGGGAAAAAAAGAAAGAGAGAAATAGTGAAAAGCATGAGAAAGAAGCGCGCGGAAACAATAACCAATAAGAATTTCAGGTTTGTGTTTGATTGAAAAGAAACCCATTCAAAAGTTCAATGTCAGATTATTTGAGCATGATGATGGAATGAATACACTTCAAATCAATCATTTTACAAGCTAAACGTCCTTAAAGGCTATGAAAAGTTTAAAAATGGGTCCAAAGTGTTCACAGAAATGTCATTTCAACAGGAAACAACTCGTAATTCGAAAAAGTAATGTTTATTTCATGCATCCAAGTCAGTTTTTCAAGTTCAATCTTCATCATCAGACTCGATAACATAACAACGCTTCTTTGGCTCACTTTGCTTGAACAACTCCGAATTTGACAATGAAATGTTATGGATGTGCAAAACATTGATATTTGCTCCTGCAAACAGTGAACTTGAGCTAGGCTGTGATGGAAGAGAACTAGAAGGCGGCTCGGACGGCGGTTTTGTTGTGCTGCTTTGCGAGACGTTGGTGGTTTCACTCACGCTGCTAAGTATCTTTGACATATCACGTTGTTGGCTTTCTGAGGCTACTGCATAGCTGTCAAGACTTTTTAGATTCTTGTGACCACTTAACTGAGCTACGTTATTAGGAGAAACACCAGCATCGAGCAGTGTTTTGAGGCATGTTTTGCGGACTGAATAGAACACTGTCGATAATTTTGAGCAGGGCCGTACGAAGCCGTACGGCCCTGCTCGGAAAAGCCATACGGCCCTGCTCACGTCATCATCTACGAAGGTTTTTTTAAGAGCGCGCGCCCTGGCGGATACGGGTCATGTGATAATATGATGTATAACCCACCTGTACAAACTTGTTTGGATAAGATTCTCTTATTTTATTGCTGAAAACAAACAGAGTGGAGTGCGGTGAGTTGATTACTAATGACTGGCAAATGAGTCCATACAGTACATACCTTGGTAACATTTCAAAACCATGGTAACAAGTCAGTATATTGCCGTATGTATCAACCTAAACAATAAAAACAATACAAAATACTTAATGACGTATGTGGTCAAAATAAAGCAACTGAAAAAACGACGTGTGATGTTTCAGCATCCACAAAAAAAATGTGTGCAAGCCAATAGCGCATATGTCCTTAATACATGCAAATAAAATTTATATTAATTTAATAATTCAAATAATAAACCGTTTCTTCCACATAAATATTTAATTATATAGCCGAGCTTTCGGACCTTTGGTCCATCCTCAGGGCAAAAACAAGTGAAGTATTATTTACAAACGTCAAGATTTAAAAACTAATACACAATGCGCGCGCTACTAAATAACTGAAAAAACTATAGCGCGTGCATGTGATCTATCTAAAATAAGAATAAAAATAATAAATAAATAATTAAACAAACAAACAATCAAACATTTAGACGGACAGACAAACAGACAGACGAAAAAACAAACAAACAATAAATAAAGTAAATTAGATAATATAAAATAATAATTATGATAATGAATAGATCAAAATGATAATAATGTTAATTAATTCTTTGTAACTAGTGTTCTATAATTGTCAGGTAGTTTTCTACCACAGTCTCTGTTAGTTAAAGCATTCTTATCTGCTGCAATGCACCACGCCTCAGTCAATTTTCGTTTTAGCCATTGATTTTGTTTAAATAGGATGACAGTTTCATCCCATTCAACGTCATGTCCTTCTGAGTTTGCATGATCAGCCAGGGCTGACACATCGCTCTTCCCAAGGCGCACGCTAGCCTTATGTTCTTTGAGTCTGGTTTCAAGTGAACGGCCTGTCTCTCCGATGTATTTCGCATTGCAATCTTTGCAAGGTATTTGATATATCACCCCAGTATTCTTTTCTCTTGCAACAATGTCCTTAGGCCTAGACAAAATCTGTTTGAGTGTTTGAACTGGTTTTACCGTAGAGCGTATGTTAAAACAAAATCTGTTTGAGTGTTTGAACTGGTTTTACCGTAGAGCGTATGTTACGCTCTACGGTAAAACCAGTTCAAACACTCAAACAGATTTTGTCTAGGCCTAAGGACATTGTTGCAAGAGAAAAGAATACTGGGGTGATATATCAAATACCTTGCAAAGATTGCAATGCGAAATACATCGGAGAGACAGGCCGTTCACTTGAAACCAGACTCAAAGAACATAAGGCTAGCGTGCGCCTTGGGAAGAGCGATGTGTCAGCCCTGGCTGATCATGCAAACTCAGAAGGACATGACGTTGAATGGGATGAAACTGTCATCCTATTTAAACAAAATCAATGGCTAAAACGAAAATTGACTGAGGCGTGGTGCATTGCAGCAGATAAGAATGCTTTAACTAACAGAGACTGTGGTAGAAAACTACCTGACAATTATAGAACACTAGTTACAAAGAATTAATTAACATTATTATCATTTTGATCTATTCATTATCATAATTATTATTTTATATTATCTAATTTACTTTATTTATTGTTTGTTTGTTTTTTCGTCTGTCTGTTTGTCTGTCCGTCTAAATGTTTGATTGTTTGTTTGTTTAATTATTTATTTATTATTTTTATTCTTATTTTAGATAGATCACATGCACGCGCTATAGTTTTTTCAGTTATTTAGTAGCGCGCGCATTGTGTATTAGTTTTTAAATCTTGACGTTTGTAAATAATACTTCACTTGTTTTTGCCCTGAGGATGGACCAAAGGTCCGAAAGCTCGGCTATATAATTAAATATTTATGTGGAAGAAACGGTTTATTATTTGAACATTATGCCCACATACAAATCATCTTTAAATTTAATAATTATTAAAGAAGCTGTCTAGTCCAGCATGCATTGTGCATGAATATCAAACGTATGCACATCAAACGAATATCCAATGGACACCATTTTCAGTGACATCAAAATTCTATAAAATGAAATCTGTTGGCCTTATGACTTCAAAATCCAACTTGATAGCCAGTTTTGCTTACATTTTATGTTTAGTTGATGTACTACAATTACTTACTTTCAAAAGATTTCCTAATTCACAGTCAAAGAAAAGACCCCTAAAAATAAACATTGTAAATAAATGTAGATCAAATAAGGAATTTATCAGAAATAGAAGCTTCAACACCATCAATAATCATTTATTTCTGAATCAATAAAATATTAATGTATTATTGACCAATAAAATTAGCAATTGAAACTAGAAAAGGGAACTGGTTGGACAGTCAATAATAAAATATGGTGTCAAACTGACAGAAAACAAAATTAAACAATCAAAACTAGTTTCAAACAAGTCAAACATATAGTATGCGTTTTTAAAGCAATTTTATTACATACCTCACAGGGAATAATGGATTATATTTGAAGCCTAACAGGTCCTAAAAGCAAAGAATCAAAATAACAATTTATTTCATCAAATTGTAATGAGTATAATATTTATTATGAAATCAAACATAGACTAGAGCGGGGACATGTTTGTTGTTGGTTTTTGGGATGATCTTTCCAGCCAGGAAAGTCATCTCTGCAAAGGTTCAAAGGTTTATTTATTTCCACGTAACATTTACAATAAATACATATATATAAATATTCTTGTAGTGGACGATGCGAAAACTACAACCCTAGGGTTAAAGAAGCGTTTTCGCATCGTGATATAGACTGTTGTATAAGTTAGAAATTTAGGTGCAGAAGGATGGTTGACATTATAAAGAATTAGATATGGCTGTATAAAGTTAAAAATTTAGCTGAAGGATGGTTGACGTTCATAGTATTTTTTCGTGTCTTAATACTAGTATTCAAAGAGAAAGAAGATATCTCTTGAAACAAGAAAGAAATGAAGCAAGCAAGAAATGCCCAGGAAGCAACAAAAACATTTCATAAATTTTGTAACACATACAACTCTGTACTGAGAAATTAATAATTAAATATATAAAATTAAAAGTACATGAGAGAAAGAAGAGGTCTAAATACCTTGGGATATCCTATCGATACTAATCTTTCGATAACTAACTCAAAAGCTTTGGCTTCATAGACTGGTGATTTATACACTAAAAAAATAGTAATATTTACATGATTTTGTATTAGTACTTGCGATTCATTTATTTAAATAATATGAATTAATTTAATAATTATTGATATCTATTCAAGACATTTCTTCATTCATCCATCTTGCATATAATTAATTCTCATTCATTTATCCATTCAATCAATCAAATTTGCTTTATCCAACCAATCATTTCTCATTTATTTATTCAGTCATTCGTTCAATCAGTCATCTATTTCTTCATTTATCCATCTTGCTTCTCAATTCTCCATCCATTCAATCAATCAAATTCCTTTTATCCATCCATCCAATCATTTCTCATTTATGCATTCATCCATTCATGTAATGCTTGTCTTACCAGCTAATGTGTAGTCCATATCAAAACCAAAGAACTTAATTTTGTCAAGGCTTAGGCTTCTATTTACAAATATTCTGTAGAAATTACAATACAAATTTCATCAACCAATTGCACATATCAAAATTATAATTAAAAACTGTACATTTTGTTAGTTTTGACTACATGCTTTCTTAAAGTTTATGATTCAGTTAAAGATGGTGCCTAATTAATCATCAATAAACACATTTCCAAGACTAACAGCCTCTTGTTTCAAAATCAGAGGCCAATGCCTTAACAAGAAAGAAATGTGATCTTGCCAGCTCAAATCCAATCCCAGTCTTAGACTAGTTTTTCAAAATTCCAAGCTTAGAACTGCACCTGACATCTAAGGAAATCAAACCTCCACGCCTAACAAACAAATACATCTGAAATTCAAGATTTCGTTCACTTTACTGGACATTTTATCCTATGCATGACGTCCACACAAACTAACCTTTTGGAAGTCTCTCTTTTGAAAGCTCTGTCTACAGAGTCTACTCTGTCAATAGGGTACTGATGGTAAGGCATGTTGTTTTCTAAGTTCAATGGAAGGGACCTTGAGTTGTGCTAAAAAAAGAACAAATACACAAGTCATGCATTTAATTTTATTAATCTTATTTAATTTTAATCTTATACTAGCTCTAATATAAGCCAGTTTGTAGTTTAAACAATCTATGCTTGCAATTTTATCCTGGATTTCTCAGGCTGATAAAACCAAAACAAGTAAGTAATGATATGATAAAAATATGAGTTTTCATAGGGTACAGGGACAGCAAGACGGGGGGGGGGGATTAGAGCCTTCTCAATTTTCTGAGATTTATTCAATAGTCAAATTAATGCACCCCTCAAGAATTTTGCAGACCCCAATATACTAAGAATTGAAGGCTTCCTAGCAATGATATCAATTATAATTAATTTTAGAATAAGCATGACATAAATTAGTTAGAATTAAACAATGACAGAACATACCATTATTAGAAAATGCACTCAGAAAAGGCCAATATCGAAACAAACTTTTTAGCACTTCTCATTTTACATGACTTCATTTCAATTTGGTTACAGTAGAATTCTACCATTCCTGACTCATTGATATTCCTATTTTCCAATTATCCGGAATCTTGCTCATCTTGTGATCCAGAGGATTCCGGATAATCAATGTTTGACTGTATTACAAAATGTTATAATTCCAGGAAAAGTACAAAATATAATCAGCAGCATATTAGCCCTGATAGCATTAAAAATATTCAAAGAACTGCTCAATATTCAACCAACATTATTTTTAAAATAAATTCTCTTCATTTGATAAATTCTAGAAAAAATCCAATTCAGTGCTTTATTTTATCTATGATTTATACACGTCACACAGCTTGACCAAGTGTGCAAAGTTTGAATCTAATTAGCAGGTATCAGCAGTAGCGATGCCCAGTTTGATGCTCAAAGCAATATTTAATTCATTGTTTTCACTTTATGCTAGAACTTGCCAAGACCAGACAACATATATATACACATATATTTTCAGAAAAAAATTAACATGGTTATCATCTACTGATATGATTCAAAATAGGATCTGTTAGGATTGCCATGGAAAAGACAGAGAAGTCTGAGGTGTGCACAGAGAGTCTTATTCATGTAGGATCTTTTCTGGCATTAAATTTAGGTCACATTTCAAAAAATACAGACATTGGGTAGTATGTTTTAATAATTCAATCACTTTTTTGGCATTGTTTAAAAGTTAAGCCATAAATTCAGCTTGTGATTTTGCAGACCTATTCATGGAAGGAAGCTACTATAATGGGGCTGACCACATCGAGTGTGGTGAGACAATTTGTTTAATTTTTCATAGATCATTGAACTATCATGCTAAGTTCAAATATAACTATCCCATGCAGATTAACTAAAATACAAAATATATACACAAAGCCCAGTCTTTAGGACTATTATGTGTAAATAGCATCATTTCCATTGAAAAATGATGGACGTTAAGAATCCTTTGTTTACAACATATTGATTTCAAAATTTTGAATCCAGAAATGACTCGACTACAATGGAGCCAAAAATGGAGTGACCGAAATTTTAATTAAATTTGGTTATTTCTAGATGTATAACAAGCTCAAAAGCTGTTAAATTGATAAATCATTTTTCGTTTTTTTTTAATTTTCAATTTTCACTCGTTAAAATTTTCATAACAACAACAAAAATATAGTCAGCGAAGTAATTGTACTTACATAACGAAAGCCGTTTAGGAAAGCTTACAATTATATATAATTTACAAAGAATATACGAAAATCCTAGTTAAACATGGTTATTACTTACATAAAGTTTCAGAAAAGTAAAATCACTAAGCCTGAATTCGAGATATTTCACGTGATCTCAGAGGCGACGTGGCTGAAACATATCAATGCCTCTTTACATATAAAAATCGTGAATTATGCCTACTGTAGCAAAGAATTGTGTAATCCTTTCGTGAGTTGAATCATCAGTTGGATAAGGTTGAGTGATTCTCCAAAATCGTGACATTTTCAATAATAAAACTTTAACGAAAAACATCAGCTGAGAGTTGTTCAGCTGGCTGTGAAGACTAGCTATGTTTATAAACAAAAATATCCTTAACAATTCATTTCAAGGTCTTTTTAGTTCAATTTCTCACCTCTGTAGCGCTGAAATGTGTGCTTCCATTTCTGGATTCCCCATTCAATGAAGTGTCCATGATTAGATGATATCAGAACAATGAATTTTGTTCAACTTTGCTATATTCTCTCGTAATAACGGGTCACCAAACTAGCTTCACAACACAAAGCAACAAGTTATGCAATATTTTTCAACTCGAAAAAGCGTTATCTTTCAGTATAAAGTTTATAGATCTTGAGTCACACTTTTGCTTTACTAGTTTGGAAGTCTAAGTGATTCTTACAAGTGAACTTTGTCAATCAAATGAAGAATGAGGAATGAGATAGTGTGGCCTCAAGGTCGAAATTGCATGAATCCTGGCTCTTACTCACAGGAAACCCGAACACCCTTTATGTCGTAAGAATATCTAATGTCTAACAACAACACTTACAACACGTCAATCAAAACACAGAACTTCGCTCCAGCGAACGATCACCTATTAAGTAATACAAAACTAGACCTGCTATCAAATAGTTTACAGTAGGTAAATCGAAAAAAATAATTGTCGTGTTAAATTTGTCTCGATGAAAAGATGACATTGCTGAAGTCTTTTTATGTAAATTCATCGATCGTAGCGCTTCTCTGCAGAGAAAATACTCCTTTTTTCGAAAGACTCACCTACTACAGCTAAATGAGAAAATCTGTGCCGTTTCCTTTATCAAAAGACTTGAAATTTTCTCCAAAAAATCACTCGAAATTTCTGCGTCACTCTTTTGGTATAAGCAGCTTCACAACCTCAGCGGATTCTTCAATGAAAATAGTATAATACACGACAGCTGATTGGTGAGAAGTCACGAGGGATCTGTTTTGGTCCAATCAGATGTGCTGTAATGTTCTCTATAAAAAAAAAGACTTCGCGCCCTGTGACCGCGAGAATTCAAATACACTGATCGCCAGGAGAGTGAGTTTTGCACGAATAATTCTCCGCTCGACTGCTTTCCAGGTGAGTTTTTGAGTTCCTGTTTTTGCTATGCAATACTTACAAGAAATTCATAATAAACAGTTGTATTACGTATAATGTCATGCAAAAATTACAATATTTTTTTTCGTTTTCCTTGTCGACTTTTCCGACACATAACTGCGCACGTGTGTAGCTGCCCTATTTTGACATTTTTTAAAGTTGCTTCAAAAATTCAGTTTTATAAATATGTCTTTGGAGTATAATATTATTATGAATTATTTATTATTTCGACAAAAGAGTAATCTATGCAATGCTATTTCTTTGATTTTTTTATCAGGATAATGCTTCTTTGCAAACTGCATTTTTCTTGTGCACGCGCTAAAATTCTACTCTGCGCCTGTAAAGTTGTTAGCTTTATAAATGATGAAATTGCTTTATTTAAAATCTTTAGTGTGAGACTAAACTACACAAAAACCTCAGTTCAATATTCCTAATGACTTATTAACTAGGGGTGGGGGGGGGGGGGGGGGGGGGAAGAACGGGGATGCCCGTCGTATCCCTTAGATGTAAAAATAAGCGATTACGGTCTTTTGTAGGGTTTAGAATATGAGATTTGGTAAATCCTCACTTTTTGGTATCTTTTATGGGTTGAAAAGGAAACTAGCCAAGCTATTCATAGCACTGAAACTCTTGATTTTGGTATCTTTTTGTGGTGAAAATTTGTGAAGCTACGCCCTGGTATCTTTTAGGGGTATTTTTGAAAAATTCCAACAACACCCACAGTCATTTAGTAATTTTTTTGACCAAGTTTCAATTTTTTTTCCAAAATGTCCCATCACTTTCACTGATTATCGGGCATCAATGAAAATAAGTAAATGATTGAGAAATATTAAAATATACGGAATGGCTAGACAAACAAATGAACAATTTGGAATTTTTTTTTTTACTATTAGAATTGGGGTTGGACTCGGTGGAATTTGAATGATTAGATGAAATAGAATAATGAAACTTTCCACTTTGTTGTATTGTTTATTTTGTGTTTAATATTTACACTATATAAATATGTTTGTCATTATTTTATCATAGTATCTTACATGAGTCACTACTCAAATTTCATATCGTAAAATATTGTACAAATTTTCAGAGTTGACAATATAGTTTTGATAGGATAAACATCATCATTGAGTTTTCCCTTTTTATCCATCATTGACCTTGAGGCACATAAAATGGCTGAGCATGCATAATGAAAAGCACACACCGATATGACCAGTTATTAGGTTGTAATACAACAGTGTACCATATTTTTTGTGGTAAAGTTATGTAGTGTCTTACATCGCCTGCCTTTAAGGGGCCACATTGTACACAATTCAACTTGTTGTATTTTTTCGAGGAGGCGGATAGGTGTGAAACTGTTGCATAGATAATTTTTGTAACTCTACAATCATTACATCAATAAGCAGAAAATGTTAAAATCAATGATGGAGTTTAACATATTATATAGATAGAGCAAACACAGGAGAACCATGAAATAAGAAAAAACTAAATACCAACAAATAGTAGAATGTTTATTAACTAATTTGTCACTAGCATTCAACCATTACACAATACCCGAACAAAAGGATATAGCACTGTTCTGTTTGAGTGATAGGGTCAAATATTTAATAAATAGCTGCTATTTGAATGTTAGTATTTAGTTTGTTTTTATTTCATGTGTTTCTTGCATTTGCTCTAATATACAGTTGACAAACAATTGTATTATTGATGTACAGTATGTATATAGGTTATCTTGTAGACCAATTCCTAAGTTTGTTCTCTCACTGGAATGCGTCTTATACATGCTCAGCCATCAGAATCAAGAACCATTTTTAATAAAATATTTATTAAAAAAGAAAAATTTAATTACTGATTTAAAGATATATTAAATATACATTATTTTTTGTGCTCATTCAAAAATTTTGAAACTTTGATTTTAGTAAAATAACATTCCTGAATGTCCATTTCTGAAATTCTGACCGGAAATTTACTAGTATTTAATCATGAAAAAGTGATTTTTATTTAATTATCAATTATTATCATCAACCATTAATAAAATTTGATTATCATTTAATATCTTGAACCACAGTCTTGACAACCTATGCATACTATTTCTACTGCTATGAGGCGGCATTGATATGATTGTTAGCAATACCCAACCTATGTGCAATCACATTTGAACTCCTTTTATTGAAGGTGCATGATTGGAAACACAGGTGCAAATTGCACATAATTTTATTTAGAAATTTGAAGCTTTTGCATTAAATCCTACTGCTTTAGCACAACTTTTTGCATTTGTATAGAGCTTTTGTGAGCAGTGTTTCTATCTATCATTACACAGCAAACATGTATGATATCTGCAGACATGAATATTGCTAGCTTCAAATATTTTCAATATAAACCACTTTTAATTGAACTTTTGTTTTGCACTCGCGATAAATTTCCAATGTAACCAAGCTAAACCATATTGTTCATTATTGTGGAATATATCCATATTTCAATGAATCAAATAATTAAATTATTACAAATAACAGACAATTTCCCTGGTCATAGCACAACTGACCAGTCAATTGTTGCAACTTACATATAGATTCACTTTGTGGCTCAGTTATTATGAATTGTTTTAATGAAAAACCTATTGTAATAAATTAGACTTTCCGGTCTGTCCAGACAACATGATTAAGGTCTTATTAATCAACAACATTTTTGATTGATTGATTCGATTATAATTTGATATCATTATTTTGAATTTCTCTTTTTTTTTCTAGAATTTTAAATTCCATCCTTTGTGAGACTTTTTTAATATACGATATCTGTCTCAAACAAAATTTGACGTCTATAAGACAGTGTTTTTTTTTCTTACAGGCTGGTAAGAATTTTATGTATTCGATCCAACTCACTGTTTCATAATTTAACAGGAGGAATAACCACAAAGGCCAGAATTGAAATGAAGTACATGGTGTTATATTTCTATCTAATTGACCGTGACATGTTGTAATATATTGTATTGTATTGTATTAATATAAGTAATAAAATATTCAAAATTCACTTTTAAAACAAAGTAATCAGACATAGTATAACTTATATCTAGATGCATATTATATATGCTCAAAATTATACTTTAGCATAAGTCCATCGGATCAAAGTAATTCACTTTATAGGATTTATTTGAATTTATCCATTGGATAGTTGTATTCAGAGTTTTGCAATAGTTAAATTGACACCAGATATTTTCTTTACTGAGAGCTCAATAAAATTCCTTGAAAATTCAGAATTAATATAGAAATTTAATTAATAGTTAATATTAATAAAATATAGATCCCTTGCATGTGACGTCAAAGAAGCCCCATTCTGGAGGACCAAACAAAAGATTTTTCCTCTCTTAGGAGCTGATATCCATTGTTTTGTCCTTATCAGGTTGAGCTTTATTCCAACAAACTGCAAGGAGTCTATTGATGAAGTTGAGGGTTTTAGTTCTTAGTATGAAAACTCCATTAATATATATATTTATGTAGTATACCGGTATTTAAAATAATTATGAATATCCATAAACAACTTAATGACCTTACAAACATTTTAAGCATCAAAATAATAGCTGTACATAAAAATAACTTACTTACACATAACATTGTTTACTTTATATTATTCTGTCAACGGCAATAAATAACTATGTATTTATGGTAAAATAATATTTTTTTTTGCCTCTAGACATTTGTCTCTTGCCCATCACTGTCACTTATAATAGTTTGTTTTGTAACTTCATTTGTGTCTGCTGATGTGATGTTGCTTATTTGGGCGATTATATCCAAGTATTCCTGAGAAATACAAAACTGTATTTTAGTATTTTATTCATTCATTCATTCATTCATTCATTCATTCATTCATTCATTCATTCATTCATTCATTCATTCATTCATTCATTCATTCATTCATTCATTCATTCATTCATTCATTCATTCACTCATTCATTCACTCACTCATTCACTCATTCATTCTTTCACTCATTCACTCATTCACTCGCTCACTCACTCACTCACTCACTCACTCACTCACTCTCTCACTCACTCATTCATTTGCTCATTCATAAACTCTTTTGTTTTGTTCATTCATTTACTTACTTACTCACTCACTGAAACACCCAGTTATTGAATCATTTATCCATCCATTCATCCATCCATTCACTCATTCAATCCATCATATATTCATTCATCTGTGATTTTCTTACCACATTAGTTGATGATACAAGCACCGAGTCAAGTTGTTTGGCAACTTGTTCCATGGTTGGCCTATCATTCTCATTTTCATTCCAGCATCTCAGCATTAGTGCATAACTAATTAACAACAAAGCCTTACTTAGTATTCATCCATATCAACCAAGGGTAATGGAATGATTTCATGGAATTGGTGGTGAATCTAGGGAAATGGTACAAGGGATGTACACCCCCACCTGGAAGGATTTCAATTTCTTGTTTTCCCAAATATTTTTCCAAAATATCTTCAGTGTTTCATGTTTCCTGGGATGTTAACCCTATCCTGAAGATGGTCATTGGTGCACCCCCCTCTAAAAATATCCTATATCCGCCCTTGTGGGAATAACCACAATGGAATGATCCTTGTCCACCAACCCTCTGGCACTTGAGGAAGGCTGGTGCTTGTACATTTTTTGCAATGTCTAGATAAAGTTATCCAATGGATAAAAGGTATCATCCAGATAGTGTTCCTTTAAAAGCTATCTACTGGATAGGGATTTATCTGCTGGATAGTCTTATCTAGGGTTCATGCAAATGGTCTCTGAGATTCACAGCTGATCTCCCCCCCCCCCCCCCCCCCCCCCCTCAAAGGAAGGCTTAGTTTATTGTGTAACTTACATTTCTGGTGGGCAGTTGACAGGGGACGACATCCTGTAGCCAGTTTTTAGTAGAGTAAACAGCTGTTCTATTGATATACCAGGGTATGGAGAACTCCCTAAGTAAGATAAAAATAATGATCTCTTAATATCGTTGAGTTTTGGAAATTAGTATATTTTGCTGAGCTACGATTCTTCTGGTACAAATATTAAGGAAGAAGATGTGAAAACATTTCCTATTCATAAACAATTCTTTACAGTGAGGACACTCGAACCATGAACACTTGTCTTTGGTTTTTCATTTTCTGAGCTTTCTACTGCTTTAAATCCTCTAAAAAATTAGACTTAAACTCAAATACACCGAGTTATCAAAAAGAAAATGTTTTCAGATTGATTCACTTAAAGGAAGCATGTTAAAAAAAGTATCAAAAAAGCACAAATTGTTCACGGTAGTTTCGAGTGTCCTCACTGTAATAAGTGGAAAAAATGAAACAAAAACCAAACTGTGTCTATGTTTTGTCCAATAAGTCGATTCCTTTATATAACAAATTATTATGGTGCAATTACAAACAACAAATCAACTTTAAATTCTTTTAACAGCCTACCTAATGTAAATATTTCCCATAGTAATACTCCATAAGACCAACTGAAAAAAGAATGATCAAATGCATGAATTTAAGAAGGTATCTTTATCTTGAGTCAGCATTTGGTTTGTTCTCAAATTATAATGTTATTTATTATAGGCAGACAAGCAGACAGACGGATAGACAAACAGACAGGCAGATAGACAGACAACCAGACAGAAAGACAGACAGCCAGCCAGCCAGATAGACAGACAGACTGATAGACAGACAGACAAGCAGCCATACAGATAGACAAAGAGACGAACAAACAGATAGACAGACAACCAGACAGACAGATGGACAGACAGACAAATATTTATTATTGAACTACACAAGTGATTAAATAAGGTACTTACACATCGCTCATAATGGTGTATTTCTGATCAAACAGAGCCTCTATTGACAGCCACATAATTGGAAGACGTCCCTAAAAAAACAAATAAAAAGTAAAAAGCGAGTCTTAAATAGGCCTTTTACCCGTTTAATCTAACAAATCACTTACATGGGTAGTTTTTCTGTAGTAGTCAGTAGCTTTAACGTTTCTTGATAATCCAAAGTCTGCAATCTTCACAACGTAGTCTTCGGCAACCAGGACATTTCGAGCGGCTAGATCTCTATGTACACACTAGAAAACAAAAATAATTTATCCATTAATAATTAGATGTATTTTTCTTTCGTATCATTATTTTCATAGCCATGGTGAGAATCTCCGGTAGTCTTTCAGTGTTGCTGAGCGCGTCTATTAACTTGGTGCAGACTTAATTCCATATAATCGAAAACGATCGAGAACGGTCGCAAACGATCGAGAAAAAAAATCGATTACATGAAAACCAAAGTTTTTTTTATCCTAAGACCGTTTTCGATCCATTGCGATCGTCTACGATTATATGGAAACACTTTTTCGATCGTACGATTTTTTTCCCGATCGTTTGCGACCGTTCTCGATCGTTTGCGATTATATGGAAACCAGGCTTAAGTAGTATTTATAAAATGAGAATGAGTGTTACGTTAAGTTTTGTCAGTAGTTATAGAACCCCCAACTGGTCACTGGATTTGAAAATTAGTTATGAAGTTTTTTATAAGATTTATTGCTTGCACCCTAATGTAAATCGTCTATATTGCAATACCTTTTGTGAAGCAAGATATTCCATTCCTTTAGCAGCCTGGTACGCAAACGATGCTAGGTCTCCAATGGTCAAAGACTCCTGTCCATTCTTTGTGTTATTGTTCTCACGGTGGGTGTAATGAAGATGAGTACGATGGGCCCGCAAGAAGTCCCGTAGATTACCATGCATAGCATGCTCTACCACAAGTAGAATTGGTCCTACGTAAGGTTAGTACAAAAACGTTGCTATTAGTTCAGTTAAAATGCTTCCTTACGTTTAGGTAAGGATTTTTATGTAAGACTTATGCTTTATATATAATTATTTACGTAGAAGGTTTAAAAAAATTGCCTCGATTTTGAGATTCGGTTCTTTTCTTACTACGTGATGTATGTAAGTATGCAAAGGTAATAACTAGTAAGAAATACTAGGTAGAACTGCGTCAGAGTTTCTAGAGAAACAGTTGTAAATGTGATGATAAATTAGACACCGTTGAATGATTGTAGCGAAAACTGACGTTTCGGACGTTAGTCCTTCGTTGGAGTAATACTAACGTCCGAAACGTCAGTTTTCGCTACAATCATTCAACGGTGTCTAATTTATCATCACATTTACATATGTAAGTATGCGACTTTACAGCTACTAACGATCTTTTTCATTGTACGTCTATACTGCCACTGCGTTACACAATCCTTTTAATTTGCGTATCCACAACCAAAAACGTCCTTTCGTCCTTTGTTTATTGTACGCCCAACCTTTATGCTTAAAATGTTGTGTTGCGCCCAGTAACGACTTCGGATATCATAGACCCTCTAGATCTCTTTTCACTTATCTCCTGCGCATGCTCAATTTAAATTTTTCATGAGCCAAACTCACATGGCCTCTTGCCTTGACATTTTACTCACTAGACTCTAACGATTCTTTTGTTTTCAACGGACTTACCATTTGTTGAACATGTCCCAAGCATGTTTATAATATTCTTGTGATGTCCAATGTGCTTCATTGTTTCTATCTCGGAGAGAAAATCTTGTATTTCCTCATTTACCGCATCATCTACATTAAAAAAATATTGTTTAATCATAACTACTTTGTTGAAACGTTAACGCGCTCGCGTTTGTCACCAGTGTAGCTATCAATTCCCCGCAAGAAGACAACCAATGTATCTCACAGCCTATCTACCGCACATGCTCAAGCTACATTTATATTTAGCTGATCCCACATGGCTTATTGTCTTTACATTTCTTTTATTTCCAATACAGTTGTTTATTTACTAATTTTGCAGGCACAATTAGCTCTAGCTCCAAACTCGATTTGTTCTAGAGTGGTTTCTATAAGCTGATACATTAAAAACTACTAGGACCTGTCGGCGCCAGACCATAAGTCTCCCAGATAGGGACTGCACGTAAAGTGAGTGCAAACGAACTTACGGTCTGCTCGCAGTAGTCTTTTAATAATTGTAGGAATATCATGTGATTCAGACTTCACTGTTGGTTTTTTGTATCGAATTACTCGACTGAGTCTCGTGCGTATATTTTTTTGTTCTCACCACATCTTGACGTTATCTTTGCATCTATAAGAGCACAGACTCACGGAAAAATCGAAATTACAAAGCATCGAAATATTTTCACCAAGTCAACCTTAGACGTTGTAAATTCTGATGATGACTTAGAGTCGAAAACGTTTATTTGATACAATCTCGTTTTTGAATTATCTCTTGTATTATAATACACATGACAACTTTCACTACAAAACATTACCAATTTCCAAAGTTCTTACCTTTGATCATTTTAACCGCAACAGTGCATTGTGAGGGCTTATCGTTCAAACCGTATGCTGTGGCCTTCATTACGATTCCAAATGCACCTTCTCCTAACTGTTCTTGGAAAACAATATGTTCTCTTGGAATCTCCCATTCTTCATCAGGCTCTATTTCAAACACATCTGAAAGATTGTAAAATTGTAAACATTGTAAATACTTTATTTAACGTGGTAGATACACTTAGCTATAAGCTAGTTTCCAGGTAGTCCACGAATGAAACAAAACATTGTTGAAAAACTCCAACTGGTTAGGAGACAAACCAGTCGGCTATATACAAAGCATGACCAAGAAATTATATATTGATCATGACATGACTCGTTATAAATAAAATTGAACAGTTATAAGTAATTCAGGGCTCACAAGTTTTAGCTGTAAAGTGCTTATTTACATCCCATCTCATCGTAATTAGGCCATTGTTATTATACCTTCTAAATCGGCTATTTCTGAGATATACATCATTTGTCCAGAATACGGCGATCGCGAACTGCTACTATTCCGCGTCTTTATAAACGGAAACGTCGAACTTGTTGAACCGCGACTCAAAATCGACGTTACCGTACTAGGCGTACTCCATTTACGTTGAACAGCGCTCTCGTTAAACGAGTTAGGTTTTGAAGTGTCTATCATTTCGTTAAGAAACGGGGCCTCTGGTCCTGTTTGCTGACTCGTCTCTTGTGAACTTTTGAATATCTTACTTCGTAGTCCATAGATGATTCCTAGGATTATTAGCACAACTACTACGGACCCGATAGCGAACAGTGCGATGGATGTGCCATGGTAGTTTGGCGAACTTAGAACAGCTGGTGGGGTTTTAGGTGGGAGTATTTGTCGTGTGGTGGTGGGTTGGGAGTGCGTTGGAGGTAAAATCATAGATGTTGGATCTGTGGACGAAACAAAAACCATTGCTAGGTGGGCTACAGCTATCAAAAACATAGTCTTATTGAATAAGATATGGATTTCGATAGGCATTTTTTAAAATGATGATAAATATAGGTTAGTCTAATGAAAGTTGCCAAACGACTCTCAAGAATACATTTGAATGTTTTTATGAATGAATTAACAAATGAATGCATAGTTGAATGCAGGAACGAACGAACGAATGAATAAAGGTATGAATGAGGGAATGAATGAATGGGTGACTGACTGAATGAATGAATTAACGAACGAACGAATTAATGACTGACAGACTGACTGACTGATTGAATGAATGAATAAATGGATGATTGGATGAAAGAATAAATGAGTGATGGACAGTGATGGACAGTGTGAAAGTTAATCAATGGACAAATGACCTGTATGGAAGAAATGGACCACTTAAGATAGAAATGAATACACGGACAAGGGAACATTTGAATGGAAGTTGTAATCGAAAATCATTAAAAGACTGTACATTACCTAGAACTTTCGCTGGTTTCAGCAAAATGCTACTATAGCTCCTACCGTACTTGGAGCAAATCACACAGGTGTAAAGCCCAAAGTCTGATTCGGATAAATCTTTAATAGTTAACCATTGCGCATGAAGATCTTGCCGATAAAGACTCTTTTTGAGATGGTATTTGCTGCTATCATGCATAATATGCTCAAAAGATCCATGATCAATATCCAGGTTTCCATGTGATTGGTTCCACTTTAGCCAGGAAAAACCAGGTACTAGGTACACTGAGTTGCGGTTGTTAAAATCGACGCATCGTAGCTCAGCGGTACCATGTTTTGAGGAAGTGATCGTTACGGTGATATTAGTGCGCGGCGTGAGAGTGGTTTGATTACCTGGTTGAAGAAGAAAAAAAGCGAATGATTAGGAATTATTGCCATCGGCATCATCATGATTATTATTTTTACATTGTTGACATTCGATCGTCGTTATTGACCCCTGTCATCACTTTGATGTACCGTCTGCACGAGACGCAGTGATATTCTCGACACATTTTGACGTCTTCTATGGTAAATTTAATTAGCCATTATTGCGAGCTTATTATATTATCTCATGTTTGCGTATTTTTATCCTTAAAGTAGCCGTCTAGTTCCAAACTTACTTATTTTGATAAGAGGAAATATCTTTTGCATATTCTACTCTGTAGGTTCATTGGCGCCTTTTAGAAAGCATCCTTTTCAATGTGTGGTGTTTATATAGTGCATTTCGCACTAAACGTCTCGATGTGCTTTACAATTGTATGTACGGACGACGTTCACCTAGCACATTAAAGTTTGTAGAGCAATTGTGCGCGACGATTTCCGTGTTAACTGGTGTAAACAACGTGCAACATTTGCAGCGATTATAGCTTGATCTCACTCCAACTTCAGAAAAACATTTCATCAAAGTTTCAGCAGATCTCGCGACAAACTGCATGCGAGCTCACTGTACGAAATCGCCTTGATTATTATTTCAAACATGTTCTAATTTGCTGCGATTTTCGGAGGCCGTTTACTGACATGATTTTGGTTCATTAAGTATTAAACATGTAAGGTTTTAATACAAAAGTTGCCGATTGTGATAAAAAATTAAAAGACGCACAAGTGTAATGGGCCCTAAGTGGTGCATCCAGCATATTCACCCTGTATTTTTTATTTCCTTCCTGTGTCCAACCTTGACCTCATTGACGGTTAAAAGTAGCTAATTTACTTGTTTACTTGTCCGTTCAATATATTTGAGAACCTAATGATACACTTGTCTATAGACGATAGTGAGATGGAACTGATTGTAACTTAACCAATGTGGTTGCAACCAATACCTTTGAAATGGTATGAATTATTCTCAGTTTTCTGTCAAGTTTAATAGGTTTGGTCGATGACAAGAAGGAGTAATGTGACATACGAATTATCTTTGAAGGAAAATTGAAGCAAATAAAGCTCAGTTTTCTGACAAAGGTAGCAGGTGAACGAGAGGAAAAATGCGAGAATGCATGCCACGGAAGCAACTGTTGAGTTTGCTAATTGTGATGTTTGTTCTCTAGACATCAAGGGTTGTCGTTTTTGTTTCTTATAGTATTTATTAATAATGATTATTAATAATAATGATAATAATAAATGTTAATAATAATAATACGTTCGACAGTCTCTAGGTTAGTGAGCGTTTCTACTAATTGGGGAAACTTGTTTGTTAATGGTTGATTTGTTCATTGTAGTTTTCTATAGTATTGAGGTGATTTTGTAAGGCCTTGAAGACAGTTTTTTTTGAAGTGAGCTTTGAGTAGATCTACTTGTGTCACTTTTAAAGGTTAATTGTACTGTACCAGCACAAGCAAAATAATATTTTTTGTACATGAATTAATGGACTTATAGACTAACTACCTGACTAGAAAAATAAATTTGATTTACACATCAATAAACAAGGACGCAAATGCGGCAAAACTAAGGAGGATCGACCAATCGACAAAACTACCGAGAAAAACGAACAACAAACGAATGAACAAACAAACAAATAATTAAATGAATAAACAAACAGACGGACGAACGGACGGACATTGGGTATAGATGAACAAACCAAGCTGAAACTAGAATTCATTACTCAGAACTGTTTTCCTTTTAAAAGCTTTCACGAGTTGAATAAATCGAATAATAAATCACACTTTGAGATCGTAAGTGTCGTTTATCACTTGGAATGATTTCTAAGCAACTAAGCTTCATTTCACAATCGTGCGTAATGTTATTCGAGTTCGTGACAATAAAATCTATTGTATATGCATGATTACTGATAGAATTGCTTGCTTGCACACAAACAAAATGGTGAATGTTTTTGTCCTTTTAGGAATATTGCTATACTATATCCGTTGAATTTGAAAACATGATTTTTGTTCCGAAACCGTAAATAACAATTTCTCATTAAACAATAGAATTTGGATAAAATTATGTCAGGTTTATGCGTTTTATAAATAAAGTTTTGTTTTCAAATTTATCTGGGTTAGTGTCGCCTTAGATTTGTTGCCATTTTCGTTAAAAGAAAAAATTGAAAAACTAAACTTAATGTTTACTTTTTGCTCTTATATTTGCTAAATGTATGTTGAATTATTACTATCAACTTCATACATTTGCAGATTGTGTTTTGCATTTATGATTATTCATTCATTTGCTTGCTCTCACGCAGTCCAACTGTGATTTTATACCATTTTAAACTAGTTTTGTTGCTGTTATTCTCAAAAAGCGATATTCTAATTGAATGTTTCACAATAGGTTTTACACTTTTGCAGTCAAACGACTGTGACTTTACACCATTTCTGGACGCTTTCACAATAGATTCTTTTAATCTCTCAATTGTCGTGGTGTAACGAAGGCAATTCATACAATTGCGTGTCTAATTTGTACATAGCTCTGATCAAAGTACAACCTTTAATTGCTTCTAATGTTCCATAATAATACTACTGAATTTTATTTTTGAGAAACTCGTACAACCGCTGACTACCAGCAACGCAGGCTACCTTTAACATAATTTGCCATCTTTCGTGCTTTATCATCAATAAAATAAGTACACGCCTGGCGTGTGGACACCTTGAACAAATGACTCATTATTTTTTGTGATTTAAACCGTAAACGTCGTCACTAAAAAGGATTTTTGCTGCGTTAGCAAAATAAGTAAAGTTCAAAACTATCTTATTTTTTTCCAAATGAGTGTCGGTTTTGTGACCAATTCGTAGAAAGTCCTGAGGCATCCTAGGTGGACATCTTTTTTGTCATTCTCTAAGGTTTCCTATGAATGAGGTTATATGAAAATCCCAACCTATTTCCATGTGTTCATAAAAGTGAGAGGCCCTAAGATCGATCCCTGTGGTGTCTTAATCGTGCCAGCTTCCTTTCTGAAAAATGGAGCATTTTATTGGTGGAGTAAAATATAGAAAAGTGTCCAGTACCGCGCTAGGAAAACAACCAGTTACAACTTTAACGATCTTCTGATGTTTTATTTTAAGGCCTTTTATTTGAACTATCTTCTAAGCGATGATAAATTTCAAATTTACTGCGATTACCGAGCTCCACGTGTTTTTTGTGAAAATCTATTACACAATAAAATCTATCCGGTTTTATACAATTAAAACCGTGTTAACGCGTTATTGTTCTTTTTCTGTGGTCGGATCGGGATATATTTAGTTTTAATTTTTGAATGACGAGCACCTACTTTTCACTTTTTTATTTGCTAATTCAGTGCTAATGGGATTCTCACCCCAAAATCAATCTACTTACTGTAAAGTGAATTCGCTTAAAATAAGTAAACGTTTATCACAATGGACTTGCTTAGTAAACGTTAGGTGGGTTGGTAGGTAGATAGCTACACTCAGTTGCAAAATTAGTTGGGACAATACAGATAATTTAGAAGTAAAACGCTCAGTATTGTTCTCAAACTCTAACCCCTCCCCCCTACACAATGTTGGTAGTCTCGATGACGATTAACATGTCACAACAACCCCAATGCAACATTGATTCGGGGGAGAGGGGGTTTGAAGCGGGTGAAAACGTTGTATACATAAACAAAGGAGTAGTTTCGAAAGGAAACGGGAAAAAATGTCAATGTCCCAACAATTTTGCAACTGAGTGTAGCTACTTTATTTAAACCACGGTAAAAACATTAGTACTAAATTATAGTTCAAATCCAAATATATGCTATAATGTATAAAAACTTACTGGTTTCCATGTTTGACGTGGGAAAATTTTACAATTTTACAGTAATTATGCGTCGCGGATTGCGAAATGGCTACTGCAAAAACTAATTTCTAGATACAGAGTTTCTTTGTACGTGGGAGATATATTCTAGATAGTAATATTCTGTTACGTCCACGTATTTAAAAGTTCATTTTTTAGATAATTAGTATTATTCAAAGCTTCAGGATGTAGCTTTATTTTAAAACTAATGTTTTTGTACTAATTGCCCTAGTTCACTATGACATCACTGATAGAGCCCCAAATCCAGTAGAAACTTCCACAAAACGTCCTCTTAGCAAAACAGTTCTATCTAAAATGGTCTTATTTTGATATGTGCTAAATAATATTCAGGGGATATCCCCTCCCCCTGGCGTCCTCTACTGGAGAAAATCTGTTGCAAATGGTTTGTTGTCGATCTGTTGCGCCACATGGAAAGATGCGCATTGCCGAATCGGTATGGCGCAATGGCGAAAGTTCTTATCTCTTCAGTGCATGATATTTAAAACTATAATCGGTTTAGGACTGTTGTAGTCTTGGTGCAGAGGATTAGCTCTTGTAAATCACATAACTTGTAAATATTACAGCGAGACGCTTCGGCTTAAAAGGATGACTGTCATACGATGTATTCGCATACTTCTTTGTCTTCATTTCAGCCAACCAGCACAAAGTTTATATTGCAACTTGATTGCTGGAATGGCAGATGTTGAAATATGCGAAAACATTTCCATTGGTAACACTTCACCATAACTGGAGATTTCGAAAACGTGTTTCAAAGTCCAGAATGCTAGTTAAACAAAATTTAAAACATACTTCTTAGCATTTAGCATTTTTCTAAAGTTTGAAGTTAAAGATGTAACGACAGTAGCTTACTTTTCACTTAAAAAACCGGATACAAAATAATTTCCCAATGCAGTTAAATGTGTGTGGTCTTTTTTGTCAAGTTAAAACAATTTTGTTCACAATTGATTCACAAAAGTTCACAAATTCACCAAAAATATAATTATCAATAATGCGCCAAGGACGTTAGAATAAATGAAGATGAAAAGAGAAGAAAGAATAAAATGGACTAGAATAGAGTGAAGTGGTAAAGAATGGATTTAGATAGAATGGAATGAAATAGAAGACAATGGTATGAAATAAAAAAGTGGATGTGAGAAATGATTCGCATAAAATGAAGAGGCAAAAGATATCAAAAATGAAAAAGTATACAAATACAATAAGATGAAAATAAAAAAAAAACACTAAATAAAATTAGGAAATAAACAAGAGATTTGAATTAAAAGTGAAAAGGAAATGAACTACTTTTGGTATTATAACTAATTAAGTATTTAAACAACGTCAGAGGAACGTAAAACCCTTGTGATAAATTCAGAAAACTCCGGAAAATAGTATTTTATGAGAATAATAGAAAAGTGAAATAGCATCCGTCATAAAGATAATATAGATTAGACAGTACCGTAACCGTCTCTATTCGTTGTTATGCTATAACTCATTTATTGTATGTCTTTGCTGAATCTATAGTTCCGGGATCCTTGTATGGTTAGGACTAACTTTGATTGCTATCATAAAATATAAAGAGAAACTGAACTGGTTAAGAGACTTTCTATCCGGTTTGGATTACTACCGTAAACCCTTTTGTTTGACATGATATTCAATAGAGAGACGGTCCTTATTGGCTAGTCGATTTTTGTGGCTGGTATCGGGCAAGATTGTCGCAATGAGTTGGATAGTTAGTCTTGAGACGCTCAAAAAAATCAAGCGCGAGGCGTAAAAATACACAAAAATTTAACCGCGTTTATCAAGCATTAAAGCGTTGCCCATATGACTACAACCCCTACTGAGACACTCGAGGAAGTGATAGTAGTAATAATATGGTGTTGAGATAATGGTAGTGACAATTATGATGGAAGCTGTGTTCATTATGGTGGTACATGTATTGTGGGTAATGATGATGATGATAATGGTAGTGTGCGTGGTTAATTTTGTAGTCATGATGTTGATGATGACTGAGCACGTGCGTGATGTTGTCAACGATGATAGTGCTCTCATAATGACTTTGTTTACTCAACCTTTTTAATTTTACAATTATTATGCCAAGCTTTCGGCCTTCGCGAGTACAAAAAGTTATCATGGAATTAACTAAAACCTACAAACATCTATTTGATGACAATGATGTTGATGATTGCGCAAGTTATATGATAAGATGCTCATGATGTCTTTAACGGCGGCGATCATAATGAAAAGTATTATATTTGCGTGATGTTGAACCAGGACGATAGCGATGATAATGGTGGTGGCGATAAAGGTTTTCACCAATGATGGGAGTGATGGCAATGATAATAACGACATACGTGGGTGATGTTAATGAAAGTGCTGTTGCTTATGATAGTGATGATTTCGTGGTGATGATGATGATGATAATGATGGCAATGGTAGTGATGATAATGATGATGATGACGATGCCAGTTGTGATAACTATGGTTTTGCTGGTGTTGAAGGTAATAGCGGATGATGATACAAGTGGTGATGGTAATGATGGTGGTACTACAGTAGTGGTGATGATGATGATGATGATTTCGTTGTTGTTAGCGATGGCTGTCATACTAGCTAGTGATGATTATGGTAATGATTGTCATACTAGTGATGACAGTGATAGTAATGATTGTCATACTAGTGATGATGATGGTAATGATTGTCGTACTGGTGATGACAGTGATGGCAATGATTGTCATACTAGTGATGATGATGGTAATGATTGTCATACTAGTGATGACAGTGATGGTAATGATTGTCATACTAGTGATGATGATGGTAATGATTTTCGTACTAGTGATGACAGTGATGGCAATGATTGTCATACTAGTGATGATGATGGTAATGATTGTCATACTAGTGGTGATGGTGATTTCGTTGATAATGGCAACACAACTGTTGATGACAATAACATCGATGGACGACATTCAGTACTAATATAGCTGAGGCCGTATTCAGTACATCGTGATCAATCTCTCTTTTTAAAACTTCTCTCCTACTGCAATACATCGATACTTTTCAAATTCACATCCCATGCACTCATCGATCCATCAACCTCGCCACAAAAAAAATCTGCTGCCTTTATGGTTTATTTTACTCTAAGTACTTATATGGAGACTGCAAGCAAGTATGGCTGACCGCACAGTCTAATATACATGATATGACCCATCGTGCTAAAATCCCTCTTACATACTAAAAGCTTAAAGGGAAAGCCTCATTGGTTTCTTTAAGTATATCAAGGGTAGAATTATTTCAACCTGCAAGGGCTTGTTAGACTTATGCAACTGTTCTTACTGATGTGAAGGGCCTCTTGACACTTACTACATGTTTTGTTTGGTATTTTCGTGTTGTCTCGATCATTTTTCATTTTATTATTATATTGGCAATTAACAATTTCCACATATTTTGTCACAACAGCAGCAACAACAACAACGACCGTAAAATGAAATGAAATGAAATGGAATAAAAGAAAAAAAAATGAAATTAAAAAATAAAATAAACAAGCAAAAAAAATAACAAAAAAAAAATACACGAAAACAATTGCCCTTTGACATATAATGCTACTAGCGTACTACTTCGTTATTTTTGGTTTTTAACTCCGTTTTGAATTGCTTTATGTCATTCATCATGTTGTATATTTATTGTAAGATATGCTTACACCGATCTTGGACCGTAAGCTGTGCTAAAAATCATATGTCTTCAACTTTGACACTACTATAAAAACCCCACAAGTCGTAGTGAATTCATGTTTACTCAGATTTCATCTTCGTTTTGTCAAACAACACACAGGTTCAATATTTGCTAGAAATTGAAGTTTTGACATTAGTTTGCAAGACAAATACACTTCTCAAGAACCGAAATTGCTTTGTCATGCATATATCAGCTATAGATTTCGTAGTAAAGCTTTAAATCAATATATTTTATTATGAATTTTCTAAGAGATGTTTTCAAATTTTCTCAAAGACATCGACATCCTTCGAAGATATTTCGTGCTTTTCATGATTTCAGTTTCTAATTTTTCAGTTGGGAGTCAGAAAAAAGTTTTCTTTTCAAATAAATTTGTAAGATTTAATTTTGTGGGATTCAGTTACCGAAAATTGCGAAATTCGTTTTGTTTTAATATAACATACTGACTAATCCCCACAAATTAATATATTTATTACATTTAATTTTCTGCAGGAACTAGATCATATTTAGGTTATATTGCCATATTCTTAAGCGGATGGACCTTTAATTTTCCAAATTTTCTTTATTTTTACCGTTTTCCCTAATTGTTATGTGCACTCAATTCAAGATCCTAAATTAAGTGCACTATTTTGCTTTTCAACTCTTATTTGATATTCTACGCTGAAAAAGAGCCCTGAAATATACGTACTTCATTTTTTAACATAAAATGAACATCAATTAAATCCTTTAACACCTTTATTGTCAAACTTATAATGTATATTTCCAAGTAATAACTTTTGCATAAGATTTTCGTTTTCAAAACATTTGTTCCGTTTTTTTCATGTTTGTACAATGTATGGAAACTGTGCACTTTTTCTTAAGGTGTTGGTGAAAACTACTATATACTTCATTCTTTGTTTTTTTTTGTGTGTGTTTTTTTCTTTTTTTACAAATGCAGATCTTCTATTCATTCATTATTTAAAAAACGCGCCTCATCTTTAATTCAGTTACCTTTCAAAATGTATTTGTCCAAAACATTGTCATATAACGCTACTTTTTGAAAACCTCTTTTTGTTAAAATTACAAAACTACTTAAAGATCGCAAATGGTTTCTTTTATGACATATAAAAGTTAAGTCGGATAGAATCATAGATTAGTATTCTGTAGGATTTTCAGTAGAAAGCTTTTTTCTTCAGTTTGTTTACCAGGGATTTGCCCTAGGGCCCAAAAGCTTTTCAACCATACAGACCTGTCAACATTAATCCTTTCGATCTGGACACGAAATCTGGAAAATGGTCGCAAAAACCCGACCACTTCATCAATCGAATTGGGCATTAGTACAATACTTTAATAGAATGAAAGGTATATGATGCGAAACAAGCTAACAATATCGTTAAAAGTCGTTGTTTAGCCAGTAATTGGCCAAAGCGTCCAGATGTGCCAGTATCGCACCGCATTAAAACAGATACGTGCTTATGACAAATTTCGAGAAATAAATACTCGTACTTACAACGTTTGAATAGTGGCTCATTTATGCAGTCTTGAAACTCATCCACACAAACTCCAGGACCCGTGTGTTGGCCTGTGGATAAAAGGGAGGAATCATTAGTTATAGCTTTCGTGCCAGGATTCTATTGCTAAGATAGTTGATATTTATGCTAATCTGGCCCTCTATTCAACTTCAACAACCTGGACTTATTGACAGCGCCGGCTCAAAACTTTGTTAGTTTTTTAATAGCTTTTGATATTAAAATCACGTCATTTTAGTATCGCGTTTTTCTCATGTCTTGGTACTATTTCAAAACGTGATTGATGCCGCCTTTTTCACCTTTAATGCTTTCTTAGAAAGTTTGATTTCTAAATGGTTCATGAGTGACTTCACATGTCACTAAGTAAGCCGCTAGCGCTCTTTTGTCAAAGAGAAAAGTAATACTAAATGTTTGCGAAACTTGCTTGTTTCCTCGGGAGAGTATACTGGGAAATTAAAACTATGAGTGGATTAAAGTTGACAGTGATATGTCATTTTGTCTTGTCGGTTGCTTAAGGGCCCGAAAGAAAAGAAACAACGCAACTTATTGTTGAACGCTCATGTCAATGATTTTTAAACATTGACAAAGAGCACTTTTTCATCGAGTTTTCTTCAATACGTGTGGGCTCTACGCAATATTTATCGCTTTTTGAAAGATGTATATGATAAATCCATTTGGTTATTCTACATGTCAGTGTTAAACCTTTCGAGTATGTCACTTGATCTAGAAATCTTCGTTCGATCATGCCATTGTACTTTTGCAATTCATAGTCAGTAACTTACAGTCAATTATGAGCAATACTAATCTTTGCCTACCTTGGATGCTTTCAACTAACTTCGATGCACAACTAACCAGAGCCATAACAGTCACAATCCAGTAAATATACGGCCTCGACATTGTTGCTACGTCACTCTCATTAGCGTTTGTACTAAAGGCTTGCTGCAACTGAATCTCCTCACCAAGTTGTGGCGTTTATTTGAATCCCACACGTCCTTATACCAGCCCTGATTAGAATTTGATTGAAATCCGCTTCTCTTGTACGAATAGTAATTAAACGATATGAATATATTTTAGTCGTAGCTGCACGCAAGTTGTTTATCCGTCATTCGTGCGGTGTTGTTGTAGATCTGGTCGTAAGGTCTTCAGGCGGACTTGGATCCCTACCGCGAACAAAGTAGTTTACCCGGCCGGTTGCACTGAGAGACTGTCGGAGCTTCGCATACGCGCACAGACAAGATGTGATCTTTTAGCAGACCTCTATAACAAGCATCATAAACATCTTGTTATAATATATCATCGATGAAACACGAAACTTCTTCTTCCTTGAAATAAGTCAAATTTTCTTTTTTTCTTTATTACCAATGAGTTCATTGATTGTGGCGCTTCCGTCGTTGTCAGTGTTTTGTTACTCTGACGTTTCTTCCCAAACCCCCTCAGATTAATAGGAGCCCGTTGCCTGGACAACGAGCACGTGTGTCGTAAAATTTGAGGAGTAAATTTGTCAATATGGTTCTCAGCAGGTTGGCGTCGAGATGAATTATCTGAAAGTGAAACAAGTTTATGGTCAGATGAATAAATTGCCTGTGTAAATTTTCATGTTTGTGATACGGAGATGTCGATATTGCGTTTTATATTTGACTGCTAGATATTGCAGCGAATAATTATGAGGTTCATATTTCAAATGATGTCATACATTGTGGCTTTTCTCCTTTTTCTCTATCTGTACGTTAGTCGGATCTTTGTTAATACTGGCATCAAAAAGTCTTCATTGAGTGGAAACTGGGTACAAAGTATTCACACCCCATGATTACTCCATGAAGGAAGTTTCATTTTTTCATCTGTGTGTGTTTTCAGCACATGTTCGTGCGAGGTGTCTTAGTGTTTAACAAAAACAAGTTTGCCTTATGACCGGTTGTATTTTTAAACTTAGGCACTGACACGCTCAAGTAGTTATTAATTTTTTGTTATCTGACGTCAACCAAGGCAATAAACTACCATCGACAAATAAATGGCAAATTTGTTTCGAAACAATTTATTGAATCAGCTGGTTTGCTTTGAATGCATTGTGACCTCTTCTTTGTCTCTGATAGACTTTTATTTGACTCTAAAGCCCATAGTGTAAACAGATGTGTCTTTTTTGTGAATCATTGTTTGTGTATTTTATTAAGACATTGTACTTGTCCATGTATATAAGTTGTACAACGTTTTTTTGTTTTAACTATTGATTATTGTCATTCATTCTAGTCGGATAGGTGTTTTCATTAAGCTCTAAAACTGTTTCACTTTATTACGCTTTTTAAAATCACTCTAATATTAATATTCATACTTCTCATTTTTAGCTTATTGCACTTTGTAGCTTTGTTTTATTGGTTTTTGAAAACTACTCTATGCCAACAGAGTTGAGCTACTGTATCTTACTATATTATTATTTATTAGTTATGAAGTTTCTTTGGCCGTTTTTGATGGTCTTAATTAGCTTCAAATGTGTCAAATGAATGTTCGTTTTCGTTCGCACTTGTTAGCTCTGTCGCTATGGATACCTTTAGTCAGATCGAATTTTCATTGCACAAGCTTTTCCGAGAATATCTTGCTTGATTAATAGCATTATTGATATTTTTTGGATTATTAGCTACTAAATATGATTGTGAATGGCCATTATTGTTCATGGAGATTTAATCGTAATTTCTATTGTTATGACCAATTCATCATTATCAACATGTAATAACACATTAATTCATTGATCGATGTCTACAGCTACAGTTATCATTATAGTATCATCATCATAATTATCGTCATCACCATCATTATCACCACCACCATTTTTAATCATCACTATCATCATCGTCACCACCGCCATTTTCATCACCAGCTTCACCACTATCATTCCAAACATCACTAACTGCTATACATTCCCATCACCATCATTTATACTTTAGCCATAATCATTGATCTCTCTATCTTACATAATTACTATATGTTGTTAATATTTATCCAGGGTTTTCTGTGACTATGTATCTTTCGTACCCACTAATTGCTCACGGTCAAAAAGGCAATATTAATCCTTCCGTAACTTTTAGTTATTTTAAGTTGATATTGTGGAAATCCCCGTAAACAATTGTTTAGCCGATTGAAGTGGTTCATGAGCACAGGCCATTTCTGTAACTAAACGAGAGTGTTTGTACTTGGACTGTTTGTAAGTGGTTAATGCATTCAGTAGATCAAAGAAGATTATCTCGTTTTGCTTGATATAATGTTCCTGTATCTATGCTTTTGCTCGCAATATTCTCACCGTATTTTTTTTCTTTCGATCATTTATTTTTACTAAAGCTTTTTTACATTTCGTTGTCTTCTTTATCTGTTTTTCGCTCGTCTATGCGGCCTTTTATCAATCATTTTATCATTGGTTTGTTCGTTCGTTCATTCTTTCATGAATAAACTAATTAATAGATGGTTTCATCTATTCTTTTATCCATCATTTGTTCGTAAGCGCATTCATTGAAAGTAAAGTTTAACTTCACTTTCATAATTTATATCCCAAAGCAGTTACGATACTCCAGCTTTGTTTATATATATATATACATTCTTTTTCCGATTTAGCTCCTAAGCTTCTAAAGCAGTTCTCTAACAAACCATTCTTCCGTGCTAAGAGGAACACAAGGAGCCATTCAAATATTCGTATATTTATACGACTTCCTAATGAATGTCTCTCAAATAACTACAGATGTCTTATACCCGTCTCAAAACGCTAGCACACTCTCAAAAGAAACTTTGCGGGAGAGAGAGGAGTACTCGACTCGGTATGTTAATCTTTGTAACCTAGACTTTTGGCACGAGATTTTAAATCCCTAAGAACAACATAGCAATCGATGTCCGCACTAACAGCGACGAAGCGATGGAGGGATGAATGAATAAATAGATAAATGAATGAATAAATGAGTGAAAGGATGAATGAATGGATGGATGATTGAATGATTGAATGATTGAATGATTGAATGGTTGAATGGTTGAATGAATGAATGAATGGATGAATGGATGAATGAATGGATGGATGAATGAATGAATGAATGAATGAATGAATGAATGAATGGATGAATGAATGGATGAATGAATGAATGAATGGATGAATGAATGAACGAATAGATAAATGAATGAGTGAATGAATGAACGAATAGATAAATGAATGAGTGAATGAATGAACGAATAGATAAATGAATGAGTGAATGAATGAATGAATTTATGAATGAATGAATTTATGAATGAATGAATGGATGAGTGAGTGAGTGAGTGAGTGAATGGATGAATGAATGAATGGATGAGTGAGTGAATGAATAAGTGAGTGATTGAGTGTGTGAGTGAGTGAGTGAGTGAGTGAGTGAATGAATAGATAAATGAATTAATGGATGGATATAATAATGGATGAAACTGGAAGAAATAAATGTATGTATAAAAGGGAGAAAGTGCATTGATCGAGCGAGTTATTAAACAAGGCGAGGTAATTGTTAGTAGGCACGTAATTGCATACATATAAAGGAATAAACGGTGGAATAGAAAGGCGAGTGGCCATATGCATAAAAGCTGACACATCTTAGCTGACTGAGATTTAGCATTTGTCATAAAAAAAGAAATCATGTAGAATTCTGATTTCTAGACCAAGATAGTATGAGGTGAGAGAGGGAATCGCTTGACCTTAGCTTTGACCCATCATAATTCTTAATTATCATTTTCTTAGATGATCGACAGAGAACCTATTTCAGGAACGTTTTTGTATTGTATTTAAATTGCAAAATAAATGATCATTAATTCAGATATTTATCCAGATATATAATACACAACGTCACATTTATATAATATGCAACAATCGAGTTTCCATACTGTTCTAAAACTGAGAAGTTCTTTTTTAGATTGAAAACCCGTCAAACAAAGCAATATATGAAGATGTAATAAAATGCACCTAATGAACCAATGAAAATCAAAGAAAATATGAACTGTAAAGCGTAATAACCATACATGGCAATGCGTACTTCATGGTGTTTGATAACGACTCAGAGGAAAAGATTAATGGGGACTATAATATACCAGAAATCTGTAACGACGGCGATCGTTTCTCTTACTTCATACTCTCCTGTCTAGACACATTAGATTTAGGTTTTAGATGTGATATATTTGAAATTCGAAAAAGCAACATTTAAACTCGTCGATCATGATCGATATTCATACTCTCTTGACTAGACACGTTACTTAGTTACATCTGTGGTATATTTCAAATTTGAAAAATCAAAAATCTACCATTGTCATGAGATCCAATGCTAAAGTAAATGAATAACAAACGAACCAGCAATCAACCAATGAAATAAATGAGCAAAATAAACCGAACAATTAAAATAAAAAGAAAAAGAAAAAGAAAAAAAGAAGAAAAAAAAAAGAAGAAGAGTGAAACACTATAACATTTTACTTGAAATTAGAAAAGAAATTGATATTCGATTTGGTGGATGCAAAATTTATATACATGAAAAAAAAATAATAAATAAATAAATAAATGAATAAATAAATAAATAAATAAATAAATAAATAAATAAAAGAGTAGCTCGTTGATCAGAAATTCAAGATCTCGGTATTTCCTATGTTATTGGCTTGAGAGTTATAGCTGTACTTAAACTAATGGAAAACTTTGAGAGAAATATATGTTAATGGACCCTATTGCATATTGCAATCCATCACCGAAAAGGTAAATCACCTTAGCGATCTGATTGCGGCTACTGGTTGGTAATGAGCGCGCTGTTATCTCACACCCTTTAGAGTTTTCCATTGTGATCTAATTTAGGGTTTTGAGAAATTTCACCAACGTATCTAACGTTTGTAGTTTTTGTCTGCGGTGATAGGTGTCATTTTTTTAATTCCGAACATAGTTAATAGACTAGTTATGTCGGGTTCTTCAGAAATACTTGTTTAGAATGAGAAGGTTTTGTACTTGAAAAGTTTTTTTTTTTCTTTTTTTGTATTCCGACGCAATTGACGGCGGATAGTTAAAAGGTTATGTTTATGCTATTATAAGTACATGTTTTGAAATATATATTGCTGTATCAAAGGGCGTGCATACGCCCCATTATGTGCGTTACAAACGACGTTTTGCACCTTTCAACAGCTTGTTTTATTCAAAGTGAGTTTTCAATAGTTTTAAGGGAAATATCGCTTCATTTCAAAGCACTTTGAATATCTTCTAGAAGCATAACTTTGGCACATTAGGCGCGAACCATTCTATATTTGCAAGAAAAGTCTTCCATTTGCACTTGCGTCTGTTTTTACCGATTCACGGCTAGAAATGCAAGCGCAAGTGCAAGAAAATGTTCTTTTTTTTCATTTCTTGCGTTTGCGAAACAATTTTATGCAAATTCTATGTATTATATACAATATGAGATCTGTATGAGGATTTAAAACGGCGAGCTGCAAGCAAGCATTGCTGCTATTTTAAATTTAAAATTGAATTGAAATGAGATATAATTTGGCCGAGATACTTCAAGCTATTTCAGATATAGGGATGCCTTCACTGCAGCGATTTTTGCGTCAAATGTGTTGTACTTCATTTTATCTAGTTTGAATATTGTTGAAAGGTTTTTTTTATCATTGTATTTTGTACAAGATGTTCTAGATATGACGGTGCAATTGACTTGTTCCGTTGTAGATTTCTTAGCTTTTTGTTTTCTTTATAAGATATTATCCTTGATGTGCTTTAGGGTCGTTCCGTTAAATCTCTTAACATACTACAGTCAAAATAACATATCCACCACGTGTTTTTTTATTGAATTCCGGTTCGATTATAATACCGTTATAGCCTGAGGTATAGAATAGATTGTAGTAATCACAACTCATACCAGTCGTAAATCGCTATTGCTATATTTGCGTTTTTGTCTGATTAGTTGTTTTTCACGTTAGTTATTTGTATTAGCTAGAGCAAACACAGGAAAACAATGGAATTAAAACAAACGAAATACTAACAAATTGTAGCTATTTAGTAATTATTTTTCACAGCACTCAACCAGAACATTACTGATTTCTTTTGTCTTGCTATTGTGTTCTGGTTGAGTGCTAGTGACAAATAATTACTAGGTGGGCACTATTTAGTTTGTCACTTTTTTTTCATGGTTTTCCTGCATTTGCTCTATTGTGATAATATGGCCTCTGTTTGATGTCAATGTTGATGTTGATAATGACGATGCTTTTGATGCCGATGATGTATGACGATGATGATGATTATATTGGTGATTATGATGATTATATTGGTGACGAGGTTGATGTTAATGATGGCGATAATGATGTTGATGATATCAGTCTTGACGATGTTGATGATGATAATTGTTGACGATGATGATGTTGATGGACACGACGTGGTCGCGATGGTGGTGCTTTCGTTTTACGTGATAACGATCGATATACTATAAGCCAACATCCCCACTATAACTAGGTACTATTGGATAAAATGATAATTAATTAATAATTGATTATTGATTATTAATTATCTATGATTAATTATTGATGATTAATCAATATGAGCACGTACATTGCGGTACCGAATAGCAATGTGTCTTCTTGACAATCTAGTGCTCTTAGTACATCAGGCTGAAAACTTAAATATTTCGTACTAAATGGGTGGAATGTATATATTCATTTGATGCATATTAATTAACGTGAATCGTGTCATCAGGCTATCTGGTTATTACTTCCTTGTGCGTAATGAAAATGTTGCCTTTACAGCGATTTTATAGCCTAGCATACATTCCTTCCAATTTGCGCCGGCTTGTCATAGAAGCTATAGGCAGCTTGTGTATTATTAGCAATACTAGTGGACTCTTCCCTCTACAATGATTGTGGCATACTTGCCTTTTAATTTGGCTAGTGTGTGCGTGTTTCGATACCTATAACTCTTTCACTGATAAATAAAACAAGTACAAATACAAATCCCGCTCGACAAATCGCATTATGTAAATCGGGCTTAAGGAAAAATAACCAAGAAACGACAGAAAAACAAAAATCAAAGGGTTTAAACGATTATTTCATGCTGACATTTAACTCTGTTTGTACGTCAGGAAGGATGTCAAGCAGACTTGACCCATGCATTAACTCATTGTACAAGTATCCAATGTTATCTTATGGCGCGAAAAAGAGACAGTACATGACTGGTTCACTGTTAAGATATTTCGTACGCGTGAAAGAGGCCAGTATAATTATACCATTAGTTCTCTCGCTTTTCAAGATTGCTAATTGACTTTCACTGTAAGCAAACAATATATGCTCAATCGATATTGAAAAACATATTGCTGTTAATATACCCTACTGCAATCATAGAAATGATCGAAATGACTTTTAGTATTGTAATGTATAAACTCCCGTTTCGTAGAAACTATATGATTTTAAAAACCACTCGCGCTGTCTTGTAGTTTACGAAAATGTGCTGTGACGTCACGTATTCGCTGGCGATATTATTTTCGATGGTTAAAAAAGCTTGTGTAAATGCTATCAAGGGAAAGGTTCATGGTTGGGATCGCTTTAAAGATTACAAGTGTCAGTTATAAGTGACAATTTACAATTGACCCCGTCCCGTAAGACGGGGCCAAAACCTCTGCAAAATATTCATAAACTTCATCTCTTTGACCTCTTCTTTACGTTAAAAATTGCTCCCAGAAGATTAACCAACAAATAAAAAAACTAAGAAATCCCAAAAAGTAATCGACGAAATTCTGTAAAATTCCTGTCCATCGTTTGTAAATAGCAAATCGACCTCAAATGTTCGGGATCTGGGTAATACTTGTGCTCGTCTTCCATATTTCGAATCAGTATAGTAATAAATTATCATTTGCTCAGCACATGCTGCAACTTACTACTGTGACAGCATGCTATCAAGAATTAACCTGAGCTATAAAAAATAACCTTACCTTACAACAGTCTGTACTGTATATTACATGCTATCGAAGTTTAAACTGTGAGTTTGTCTACATGCACTTATATAAATGCTTCGCCCGGGTAATGGCCTTTTGTACTAATAGCCCGGTAATTTTCGATGACATTAATGTATCCCCATCAGGGTTTCTAGCCGAAAGAGTATTTTTATAGTAATCTTTGTGTAAGCGCGATATGTGGTAGACCCGGACTCGACGGAAACGGAACTTCCAGTCTTGATGTATACTATCGGGATTCCTGTGTAAGATTTAAGATCTGTTTTTTTGTGTGTGTGTTAATACTATCATTAGTATTTGATTGGGGAAAAATTCTTTTGGTTTAATCTAGATGTTATTTTCAATAACATTTTTCTTAATTTCATCGAGTAAAGCATTAAAATAGCGATAGTTCTCTTATTTGGCTTACTTTAGAACTTGCTGTTGTTTATGTTCACAACACAGTTACTGAGCTTAGCATTAAAATAGCTGTACACGAGTGCACGCACTAAAAGTGTGCAACATAACTACCACTAAATAGTGTTATTTTATGCTAATTCTATTGTTTTCTTTTGTTTAATTAGTGCTAGTTACTACTTAATAGTGACAACTATTGCACACTTTTAGTGCGTGCACTCTATTATTGGGTCATTTTAAGAACTTACTGTTGTTTATTTTCACAACACAGTTACTGTGTACTTACCGCAACATGGGACTCACCCGGACACTCCGGAAACAGAACATTGATAAAGTCTCGCTTTCTACGTTTATTTTTTTTACTGATTTTATTTTTCAATAAATATAAAAAAAATACCAATAATTTCTAGACACTCCATCTGCAAATAGCATGAGTACTAATCTAGGCAG
The DNA here is from genome assembly GCA_918843875.1 of Diadumene lineata. Classification (NCBI taxonomy): domain Eukaryota; kingdom Metazoa; phylum Cnidaria; class Anthozoa; order Actiniaria; family Diadumenidae; genus Diadumene; species Diadumene lineata. The sequence goes on from OU974078.1 coordinate 1,999,493, forward strand.
ATGGAGTTCGGGTTTCCCGTGTTTCTTTACTATGATTCATTCTTGTGTTTGAATTGGTTACTCTTCTTTTATTTCGTAAATAATATTTTCATCTTTAATGAGAGAAATATTATTAATTAACTGACGTAAACCAGTCTTTTTATTGTTTTGATTGTTATTTGTTCCATTGAGTGGAATATAGCATGCTGCTCCGTGAGTTGTAATATTATAGGCTGAATGAAAGGGCGTGGGCACAATTGGATGCCTTACACTTAATTGTAGCCCTCGGGGAATCTAATCAGATCAAGAATATCATAGTAAATCGGCCCTTTATTTCAAAAACATATGCTCAAATGTAATAAATCACAAATAATTTATGTATTTCCACGACTTTTTTTATACAAAAATCAAAGTTGATCGTTTTGGTCCCAGGCGAAGATGCAAAACTTAAATAGTGTGCTAATGCAAATAATATACATATGGAAGTATACTGATTAATTAGCGCTTATTGATGCTTCTTTGGAAGTTACAAAGTCAACTTAAGATCTATTGTTTATAATGCTCTTGTTTGCATTGTACTTTGAAACAATCTGTAGAAATACAGATGAAATATTGATCACTATTTAGTAGTAAATATTAATATTTAAACAAAAAGAAAGTAAAAGAATGAGCATAAAATAGCACTATTTCGTGGTATTTATGTTGCATTTTCTTAGAGATGTTTTCAAAAAGCCATAAAATACCTCCTAATAAACGTATCACGCGTTATATTACATCTTATTACGCTTTATCATACGCATTTTCTTTTGAATTTGAATTGTGTTTTTGGTGTTTTACACTTTATTGCACCTTACTCATCTTTAGCTATTACACTTCGTTTTCATGTTTTTTTCAGTGAAAACCACTCTAGTGTTTTCACTGTATTATTTGCATTCCAACCCAATTATGATATAAACGGATGGGAGACTGGAAAATGTAAATGTAAATGTTAGAGAGTAATGACAAACTGATGAGGAAGCAATTCGATTTCTTAAAACCATATCAAAATCTCTATCGCTAGCTGCTGACTTGATAAAATCAGATTGATATCTTCAAGATATTCATAAGTTGAGTACGCGTCCATTACAGTCCCTTGGGTATTACTCCTTTATGTGTTTCAGCTTCATCGAGGTTTTTTTCTGATCACGGGCGGAGTTATGACACGGTCGTCCGGCATTCCTCTTTTTGTACTTGTCTGAATCTTGGCTAAATTGGAAAGCGCAACTTGCAATGTATTTTATAGTCCTAGAGTAAAACCCCTCGTATAAGAACCTTAGTTTTTCCAAGTCAGCCTGAACAGGTTCTTATATAAATGGTGCTTAACACAAAATCAGGCTGTCTAGGCGGTTAATCAGGTACCTAATTGCACTCTCGCTCGATGCACTTAAAAAGTCCAGATTTAAATGTTCAAGTAAAGATTGATAAAGATCAACAATACAACCAGAATAATGCATTTCATTTACAAGAAAAAAAAAGTGAATACTATTACTTTGGAAATTAAGAACCTAATATGAAATTTCAGGCTGAAATGGCTCTCACTTGTAGGGTGCTTAAAATGAATATTTCAGGCTGACAGGCTCTTAAATTTTAGCTTCTTTAGTTTTCATTTTTCACCTTTGAAAAAGTTTTTTTTTTAAAAGATATTGCATCAAGTTTAGAGTGTCGCTTTTAAATCGTTCGGTTCGGCTCGGTTCGTCTGCAGTGCTGCCATGTTAACCATACAGAAATGGAGCAAATGCCATTTAGTAAAGTGAATTTACTAACAATATTGTATTGTTTTTGTTTAATATTTAAACTGGAGATTTGTGACTTCGAAATATGTCATTGCATATACAGAAAACGACTCGTAGCCATGATTCCCTACAGAAAGTAGTTCATGCGAACGATTTGGAGATGTGGAATTCGTTATCGAAACTACAACTCGGTATGTCACGAGTGAACGCAGCTTACTTAACTTTGAGTTTTACTATTTTAAACTTTAAAAAAGTTAGTTTCTTTCCTATATATCGAATGTACCGGGATAGAGTGCACGCACTAAAAGTGTGCAACAGTTGTCACTATATTTAGTAGAAAATAGCACTAACTAAACAAACGAAAACAATAGGATTAGCATAAAATAGCACTATTTAGTGGTATTTATGTTGCACACTTTTAGTGTTTGTACTCTAACTGAAGCGCGTGCAACATAAATAATAAGCATGATTACAAAATAGTGCTGTTTTCATAAAACTGGACATACGATCACCATTAGGATTAGGTGTATACACATTTCATAATTTTATTTTTTAATGTGTTACTAAATTTTGATATGTAAATGATCTTTATTATTTCTTATATGTAATTTTATTTTAGTTAAAGCACATATACCAAATGCGAAAATGCGCTATGTAGATATTAAATATTATTGTTACAATACTTTAGTTTCATGTTCTTCATTGCTCAGGCTAAGCCTCGATAGTATGTGATATATTTTTTTGTACGAGGTACATCCCGTGGGAATGCACCAATCCAAAAACAATATAAATACCAATGGTTTTGTCTTGACTTTTTTGTTAATTTACCTGCAATTGAGGCTTATCCTGAGCAAGGAAAAACTTGAAACTGGTATATTATCCAAACTTCGATCGTACTCAACTCGCCACAGTTCTCCTCATTAACGCAATATTATAAAACAATAAATCGATAATCAATTAACAATACGCAAAACCACCAATTGCAGTGTTTAAATCTTTTTATTTTTCATTAGTTCATTCGATAACTATTCTGTACATTTGTTTTTACATGTTTTAGCCCCGTTCAATACCATTGACTTTAACAGTGCAATTCCTGATAAAATTTCTCGTACTTATTTTTAAAAGCTTTCAAAACACTCCTTTTTTACTTGAACATAAATAAGCACAAAAACGTCATCAAAAATTATTTGTATTTTACCCGGGTGTGTGCACCTAAAGCTCAAACACTATTAACCGTTTGGTGTCTAGAGGGGAGGGGGGGTGGGGGTGTGTAGAAATACCGGGTAACCGGTAATTGAGTTCCTATAAGCAGCTTAACAAGGTAAAGTTTATATCTAAGAAAATATCATTTTAAACTGCTGCCAAAATATATGTAATAAACATACCAGTAGATTTGTTAATGGTTCAAAATAAAATATGATTCAAAATTGCTATTAAATTTGTAAATGTTCTAAACGGTAGTAACTTTAAAGCCCAGTGACAAGAAACTCTAGTTCAGTTACATGACTTGTGTCAAAATGCACTATTGAGAATCAATGGTATTGAAAAGGGCTAGAATTTTACTATAATGTAAAATACTATTTATCGTGCTTCATACAAAATAGAAAACAAATCACGAGATCTATATATAGGTGTGTTTACACGATATATTCTACAACTACGTTTGGCGGAAAATATTTACAATGAAAGAAAATATATAACATATACATTTACATCCAAACCTCAAAATACACTCATACAAACTATTCACTAGTTTTTAGTATGAAGCTTGAAAAATTAAAATTCAGTAAGAGGCATTCTAGGAGACACGTTCCTCAAAATCTGGAGTGCCACAGCATTGTTACCCCTATGTTTTCAAGTTTGAAAGCTGTATTGTTGCACTGTTTGTAGCTAGTACTAAATGAACTTTTTGCTTATTACTTTTTTGTTCTTACATTTTCGTACTTCCTTTTTGGAAAGATTGACTACTTCAACCAAAGCTACCCGAACAAAAAAATCGTCTATGGGCCTGTTTATAAGAGGCGAGCCAGCCTGGGTTAGCGGGCTGGTTTCTTTTGTGTTCAAACTATCATAGCGTAAAAAAAAAATAAACCAGCCCGCCTAACCGGCCTGGCTCGCCTCATATAAACAGGCCCTAAGGGGCTATTTATATGGAGTGAGCCAGCCCAGTTTAGCGAGCTGGGTTCTTTTGTGTTCAAGCTATCAAAGCGTAAAAACAAACCGGGTCGGTTCACTTCATATAAACAGCCCCTAAAAAGGCACGATTGATCGGTACAAGTCGTGTGCAATTCACAAACTTATTCTCTCTTTTTTAGTAAGTTCACTCGATAATAAAAACCCTTTTCCGGAACTTGTGAAGAATATCATTTTTACATTCGAAATTTGTGTAAAATTAGTTTGGGTAGCTTTGGACGTGAAAGTCGCACTATAATTGAAAAACAATGTTGGAATCACATTAGTTCAAATAAGGCGCGTCAAAAAATGAACTTCACTGCCCATTAATTTGGTTTTTCTTTTGTACAAATTTTCAAATCAAATAGCTGATTGTTATATATCACAAGATTCTACGCAGCTAACAAGCAGTTATAATTACAATAGTGATCATATTCAAAGCATAAAAACAGGACTATAAAGGCTAATAAGCATTAAGTTAGCATTTCATTTCAACAACAATCATTCTTCGATTTCATCCAACTTCATTCGATTTCATTCAATATTTGCAGTTGATTTCATATATGATTCCATTCTTTTGGTTCTTGAAATATCGCGAAATTTTATTGACTGCGTTTGTGTTGTCTAAGTTCTTAATTCAATTTAGTGTATTGATCTTGTCAATTTTACTCCAATATGTTCGTCAGTACGCGATCTCCTTGACCATCAAAATAACTGAGATTTCTGTTGTTTTGAATATGTGTTTTGACGTCTTCAGGCTAGGTATTCAGTTCTATATATTCCAGTGTACTTTTCGGATTTTTCCTTTGTAGTTGTAGTATATCTCCCTTAGGATTTTATTTTAAACTTAAGTTAAATTTTAACCGTCTCGAGTATTCTTTTTAAAAATATTTCTCATGCGTCAAAGTAGTCTCTGCAAGCATTTACTGTGAGTTTATCAATTTTATAGACTGAGGAGGAGACGTTAATTTTACCGGCTAGAAGTTCTTTTTTTTTGTTTGAGTCTGGCAACTATCGGAAATAAAATTCGATGATAATCTTGCAGTAACTACTTTAACCATGAACTATAAACAGGCCTCTTGAATAAAACAAGTTCTATGTATTCTCAGGTTTTAAGGTAAATGTTTGGAGTTGAATTTCAACCAACTTTCTATGCATATTTATTCCAAGTTTGCTGACACACTGCAAATTTTGAATGTCATTCTGTATAAAATTGTGTCGATTCTCCTTGTCTCTCGACGTTGCGTCGATAAAAGTCTTTTTACATATTGGAATGATGGCGCCCTTACATGTCAACTTGCGGGATACAACTCCAGCCTATTATTCTTGAGTTCATAGTAAATGTTTTGCAGGTTACATTACAAGGCTAGAAAGTTGAAAATGTCTTGCGTTCCCGAGAAATGTCATTGAAAAAATCCATAGTTTCTCTTGAAAATACACATTCTCGAACGTCTCCTTGGCAATACCATCAAAAATCAGTTACATTGCCGAAATAACGAATTTAATTTTGTTGATGATTTTGTGTAAAGTGATTTACGGTAATCTTTTATTTCTTTGTTCATTTGTAAAGTCCAATATTATCTCCTTTCAATGCCAATGTGATAAGATGTTCCTAGAAGTTTAGTTGTTTTTCCTTGTGGTTTTGCGCCTTCGAACACATCATATGTACCGCATTTTTAACGTAATACTAAAATTCTGATCAAATATCCGAATATTTCTTCCTATCATTTCAAGTTTCGTTTCGCCAGTTCCATAATATTTGTGATGTACAGTTTCACTGAAATATACCAGGGTGTTGTCGAATTAATTCATGTGTTATATGTTGTCTTCATTTGTGAACATTTGTCCACGCTAACGATCAATGACACATGTTGGCGACTGGCACATTATCATTGTTTAATCAGCAGCAAAGCAAAAATCCCCTCCGAAGAGTTCTTTTTTGTTTTTAGGTGCCAAAGTTGACCAATAGATTTCATCTTCATTTCACAGCCTTCATTTCACAATCATTTTAACATTCATGTCGTCGCGATCGGACTCAGATCGCTGTGTTTATAGAGCGCTTCAGTAAGCTTCTTCAGTACGTATGAGTAGAATGATGAATAATCAGCAATACTTGTAGCATACAGTCAAGCGCTCTTTGCCTTGCTTTACAGCTATTCGATGGCACTTACGGCACAGTGCCTTAGCAACGACGATATCACCATGGTTTGTGCAAGGTAATGGTTTCCATGGAAATAGCTTGTTGCTAGCACACGGACTCTATAAACGTATCACTTGCTGTTTCTTGTTGTGACGCCGCGCCGCTGGAGTCATCTGTTATCGTTGTTTCCATCTCGGTTGCGATGTCATCGATCGACTTGGCCAAGATCTCTAGGTAATCCTGATGATCAAAAAACCAAAATTAGTACAAGTGCGTTCGTCTTTATTATTGATTCAATATCACTACTATGCAGCACATTGGGACGTGGTATCTCAAAGTCTGCTACATAAATTCCATTGGCAGTGTTTGTAGTCATTTTTTATGATAAACCAATCGAGAGACTCTTCCTACCTTGTCAGTCATGGACGACAGCATTCTATCAAAGTCCGCTCTTAATTCTGTGAATGATGGTCGACTATTTGGGTTTTCGTTCCAGCACTCCAACATTAAATCGTAACTGAAAAGAAAGATGCACCAATGTTATTGTTGGTTGGAACGTTTTCCTTACTCGACAAACATTTACCAAAAGCAAAATCATGAGAATCAAGGCTGCAAACATAAACACTAGAACAAATTCACAGGTAGTTAGAAAAATGGAAACGTAATTGGAAACTAGCAATCTAACAAACAAAGAAACAAATTAACAAACAAACAACCAATCTAAACAAACAAACAAAGCACAAACACTAAACGAATACACAAAAAAAATCGAACGCTATCATACTGATCGATCAAGAACACGAGCCTAAAAAATATCTTAAACAAAAAGAAGTTTAATCATAAGACTTACAGTTCTTCTGGACAATTCTGTGGCATCTGCATTCGATAACCTGACTTTAATAGATCAAAGAGTTTTTCCACTGGAATGCCGGGGTATGGCGAACCACCTTCAAAAGAACATAAGATGGCATTGAGCATTATAATCGTGTATCATAACAATAAGGTTTTTCATACACCGAGTTACTCATGGATTTATGAAAACCACTGCAAACGGAGGCGTGTTATCTGCGCAAGCTGCGATTAAGCAAGTTACCCCCTCCCCCCCCCCCCCCCCATATAAACAGAGCATAGCTTTAATCTTTCCTATTTTTCGGAAAGATATCGTAAATAACATGCTCTGTGTTTATTTGCCTAAGTCTAGCAAAGACCGGCAAGATTTTTATGTCAGTTCACTGGCGTTACCAGAATCAGAATCTTTGTTACTCGCAAAATGAACGGTTTTCATATACAGCAAGTTTGACCAGTCAATCTAGTGGAAATGTCGTAGAATTGAACGAAACTATTCGATTTCGGACACTGATTGGTTGGTAACTCTTCTTGACCTAGTCTAGACGTGCAACTATCAGATTAAGAATCCTTGTCTAATACTCACTGTCAACTTGATAATCTTATCTGATGGTATTTTATCTCACATTTTTAACGATGATAAACAAAGTAATAAATGATAAACTTTTAGCAGTATATTTTGTCGTTGGAAGTTTTGATGATTGACTGACTGGTTCATACGCCGAACACATTAATAAATGACTGATTCATTCGTCCATTTATCAATTCATTTCTTCACTTGTCCATTCCTTTACTCTTCGTTTATTCATTCATGTATCCAATTATTCGTGAATTTACTGGGTCATTCATTATTCTCCAAACTTGCTGGTCGCATATTTTTGTTGAATCCCAGTGCGTGTACTTTTTAAAAACCCTGAACTTTTCGATGCAAAAGTGATTATTTAATATGCGATTTACCAACACTAATGATGGTAGTTCTTGTTGTTATTGCGTAAACGTTTGATTCATTTATTACTACTAGGACCTTTTAAAAGTGATTATCAAGTTACGATCACGGTCTATTACCTAATGTAAAAATCTCCCACAACAAGATTCCAAACGCCCATACATCACTCTGCGTTGTGTAGACTCTGTCAAATAGGGCTTCAATGGCTAACCATTTTATAGGAAGTCGACCCTGGAAATAGAGATAAAGTAATTAGAAACTGTATTCTTCATGCACTTTAAGAAAGCAATTCACAAAATTCACACTCAAATTCTGCAAAATCAACTGAGACATTTGTTAGGGTGAACCCTTCCCCACATTCAATGTGCCGACATTTTTATTTTAAATGATTAGAGGAGTTATCTAAATTGTTGGACACTACTACACGGGCGGAGAGAGTACACAGTTAGCGTTAGTGTTATTGTTACTAGCACTGTACTCTCTCCGCCCGTGGAGAAGTGTTCGTTATGGTTTCTACTTACATCAGTTGCTTTTCTGTAGTAATCCATGTCTCGCACATTTCTTGCCAGACCAAAGTCAGCAATCTTCATGACGTAATCTTCGCCTACTAAGATGTTCCTGGCTGCTAAATCCCTGTGAATACACTGCAACAAACAAACAACAATGGTGAGTTGCATTACACTGTAATAAACAAACAACAATGGTGAGTTGCATTACACTGTAATAAACAAACAACAATGGTGAGTTGCATTACACTGTAATAAACAAACAAACAACAATGGTGAGTTGCATTACACTGTAATAAACAAACAACAATGGTGAGTTGCATTACACTGTATGAAACAAACAAACAACAATGGTGAGTTGCATTACACTGTAATAAACAAACAACAATGGTGAGTTGCATTACACTGTAATAAACAAACAACAATGGTGAGTTGCATTACACTGTAATAAACAAACAACAATGGTGAGTTGCATTACACTGTAATAAACAAACAAACAACAATGGTGAGTTGCATTACACTGTAATAAACAAACAACAATGGTGAGTTGCATTACACTGTAATAAACAAACAACAATGGTGAGTTGCATTACACTGCAACAAACAAACAACAATGGTGAGTTGCATTACACTGTAATAAACAAACAACAATGGTGAGTTGCATTACACTGTAATAAACAAACAACAATGGTGAGTTGCATTACACTGCAACAAACAAACAACAATGGTGAGTTGCATTACACTGTAATAAACAAATAACAATGGTGAGATTTTAATAGGTAATAATATAGATTAAATGTATTGAAAATAAATATTTGCGCGTTGATTACCGATAGCCACTGCCCTCGTTCGTGCATTGTTAATCCATTAATTTACTAATGCAATCAATCGTTCTAGAATTCCCTCATTTATTTATTTATTACTTAATTCATAAATTCATTAAGGACTCATCGAAACATTGTTTGATATTATTATTCAATAATATAGTAATATCTACAATTCCTACAATTTCTATATACAATCGTAAAGCATTCCAAGGCCAAGTTTTACGGTGCGTCCAATAAGTTGTATGAGTTGTACGACTTGCTGTCTACTTCAAATCGCACTATGCAAATCAGACTCACGCACACAGATTACAGTATACGCACATCACGACCACAAAAGTAGCAAGCTGTTTAAAAGTGTGCCCTTCAAGTTACGCAATATTTTGCATGTCTAAATGACAACAACACTAAAGGTGTATGACAGATATGGGGCAGCACAATCATGTTCACAGTTTGAAATTCCTGTAGCGCTACATACTTTTTAGCACAGGTTAAGGCATAAACAACACAAGGACAAGGTTCCCATTGATTCCTGGGTGATTTATCTACAGGGACGATCATGGTTTGATCGATCAATTAATCAATCAATCGATCAACCAATCAATTCATCAATCAATCAATTAACCGATCAATCAATCAATTAACCGATCAATCAATCAATTAACCGATCAATCAACCAACCAATCAATCGATCAACCAATCAATTCATCAGTCAATCAATTAACCGATCAATCAATCAACCAACCAACCAATCAACCAATCAATTCATCAATCAATCAATTAACCAATCAATCAACCAACCAATCAATCGTTTAATCAACCAATCAATGCGTTGCTCACCTTCTTCGAAGTCAAATACTCCATCCCCCTTGATATTTGGAAACAGAATGAGATAAAGTCCCTGATCGTTAAAGATGGTTGAACTGAGTAGTTCGAAGAATCCGATCGTGATCTATGATATTCTGAAGGCCTTCTTTCTCTGAGGAATTGTCTTAGATTTCCATGAGGTGCATATTCTACTATGACAAACAGCGGGCCTGGAGAGAGGGAAATATAGTGAGACGTCTGGAATGTTGGGATAATTCATAACGGACAAAAATAGCATTTGTTAAACAGTACATAAAGATTGTTTAACATAAACCGATGTGGTCGATGATGAAGATATTAACTATGATGGTAATCACGGTGATATAATGATGATGATGATGATGATGACGATGGCGATGATGATGACGACATCGTATAATGATTATCTATTCCCAATGGTGGTGTTGATAAGGACAATCAGAACGAAATCCATCACATTGCAAAACGCTAAAACATTTTATCGGGAAAATAATCCCTTCAATAATCAGAGTATGAATTGTACAAGTTCTTACCATCTTGCGTACAAGCACCCAGTATATTAATTATATTGTTGTGTCTGCCGATCGTCTTCATAGTGTCCATCTCCGATAGTAGATCTGCCAATTCATTCTCTGTTGCATCGGCTAAGAACACAACCGATTATAAATAGTTAGACACAAAATATTTAATATACCAATCTTTTCAGTAAAACAAAAAGTGATCAAATATATATTATAGAACCGTAGCTTGTTTATGTGCACTGCATTCGACAGCCGTACTACATTTCTTTGCGTTTAAACAATAGATTGTCTTTATTTGACGTCATAGTGATAAAAGGTAATTCGTGAATACTATACCTTTCAGCATTTTGACTGCTACACAACATAAACTAGGGTGATCAGGTATTCCAACAGCTTCTGCTTTCATTACCAAACCAAACGCTCCCTCGCCCAATTGTTCCTTGATTGTAATTTGACTACGATCGATCTCCCACTCTTCATCCAAAGGAAGTTCATAGAAATCTAAAGGAGATAGAATAGAACATAGGGATATTGGCCACCAATACTAGATCGGTACACACTAGGCGACAAGTCGCAGCGACTTATCCCCGCGACATGTCGCTTCAGTGTGCACTGGTTCAACAATCCAACTGGTTGGATTTCATGCGCCAAGTTGTAGCGACAAAATTCTGTCGCGGCAAGAACAATTTCCGCCAAAAATACTTAGTATACCGACACACGGGGGAAAATTGTCGCTGCGACCTGTCGCGGGGACAAGTCGTTGCGATTTGTCGCCTAGTGTGTACCGACCTTAAAGGAGACAGTACACAAGACATTTAAAGCCACTGGGTTGAATCCTAGCTTCATATATGCGTTAAATCAATAAAATATCATCCAACAGAAAGAAAATACAAATATACTGTTTAATTTCTCTTAAAATGGGGCTATTCTCTCTTGTTGTCGACCTTACCACTATTGAGATCTATATATATATATATATATATATATATATATATATATATATATATAAAATGAACCAATGAAAGTGGAATGATATGGCAAATGAGCTTCTTTTATTAGACCAACGTTTCGGCACGCTTGCCTTCTTCAGGGTCTACAGGTTTAGATGATGTATAATTTCAAATGTTCTGCCATTTTTTACACTACAGAATGTATTGTCTTCTTGAATGGTTGAACACCACAAGCATCTAGGTCTTTTGCAAGGCTTAAAGCTAAATGTTGTGTTTAATGTTGTTTGTTCCTCTCTGGTTGTGTACTTAATTTTGGCACTCACTAAAAGATCTTTAAGGTTCGAAGGGCGCCTATATGCTATTAGCGGTGGGTTGTAGAAAATTCTTTTTAAATGTTCTTTACTCTGTAGTAAATCCCATCAGTTATTAAGTATGTTACCAACGTTTGCAAGCTTATATATATATATAAAATGAACCAATGAAAGTGGAATGATATGGCAAATGAGCTTCTTTTATATATATATGTAGAATAAAGTAAATCAAGGCCACACAACTTGCAACTATAGAAGCGCTGTTTATTTGGACGTTTCGGCTATTCAGCCTTCTCAGTATTAAGTTTTTAAAGATTACATATACAAACTGACGCATACCTTCTGTTATGTTGGAATCTAATCTTGACGATACGCCCGACGAGAACCTCGATCTGTAACTGCCGTTGCGTCTTATCAATGGCGTCGTTGAGTTCGCAGAACTTGAAGAATTAATCCAAGCTCTCGAGTTATTAGGAAACTGGAATGTTCTAGCCGACAACTCCAAATGTGTGGGTGTATTCGGCTCTGAGATAAACGTAGTTGACGGTTGGAAAATCTCTACTTCAGGTAGATGAATTTCCGTTGGTTTACTTCCTTTCTTTGAGTTGCTGCTGACCTTGCGACGGTATACGAATATGACAATCATTAGGACGGCCACTATGACCGCTAGCACCACTACTATTGCAGTAGTTTCTGTACTAATGGGAGGTTGTTTGGGTGCTTTCTGGATCCTCCTTATTTTATGGTCGGTGTTGTTGACGGGCAGTTGTGGTGGCACTTTTGCCGTTGGAACTGATAATGAGAAGGAAAAATACACGAATCAATTCACGACTGAATGGGTAAGTTATGGATGAATAAGCAAAACGCGGAACTAGAAAAATTGATAAATAAGAGTGAATAGATGAATAAAAAGATATATAAATAGATGTATATAGTGAATAAACAAACAGACAAATTAACAAATAAAAGAATGAATAAATGAACGATTAATTAAATCAATACGTGATTAAAAGAATTAATAAATGTGTATACAATACAATACTTTATTTCAAGTGAGAAGCTACACTTAGCGTTCAGCTAGTTTGCAGGTAGTCCACAAAATAATGTGAGCTAAGATACAATATTATATAAACTAGTGAAATATTGAAAATTCCATCTATATATATATATATATATATATATATATATTTATCATAAAATATAGTTTTGCAGATTAATAAATAATAATAATAACAAAAAAGTGTGGCTTTAATGAGTACAACAAATAACAATATTGTCATACAGTTTGAAAACAAACAAGAAGCAATCTACTCACACAAATGCCCAGGCTTTGTTTTTGGATCCGCTTGCGTTAAAAACGCATGATTGCATCTCATACCAATGTGATTACTAGCACAACAAGTATACATCCCATAATCTTTCTCCGTCACATTACTTATGGTCATCTGTACTCCATGGTGTTCTCCTTCTTTAATTGTCTTGTAATGAATCGGACTTATTAAAGTCGTTGAAGATTTTAGTTTTCTTTTCAGTTCGGGGTTGTTCCCCGAATAAGAAGAGAAGGTGTTCGGTAATGTGCGCCATTTAAGCCATCTGAAGTCCGGGAGCGTGCCACTAACGAGTACAATGCATTTCATTACGGCGTCCTTGCCTAGTTCTGCGGTTGTGTTCTGAGGAAGATTGAGCTGGAGAATTGGAGCAGATCGAGGTTTTGCTGTTGAATAAACGAAAACCACATCATCATGATATTGCTTTAGTGGACGAGAACAAACTTGTTATCGACCAGTTTACTTAACGAGTTCCTCTATTTTCTGGTAATGTCATTCTACCGTGTACCAAGTATTATTTGAAAAGAGCAACAAAAGAAAGAAAGTAAAAAGACTCGAGATGCCGAATGTTTTATATCTTCTAGCTATATATTTTGCCGTGATACCATCGGAGTTTTTCTCTGGTTTGTCCGGTTTTTCTCCCTCGGCACATATCAAAATTGCATATCAAAATTTAGAAGCGTTGAGTGATGTAAATAATGAATGTTGGGGTAGTAAATGTGTACGGTCACGCAGAACAGATATTTATTTCACAGACATTTATTCATTTTACTTACCAACGACATGAAGTGTGTATGTATGGTTGATAGACCCATATTTATTCGATACAATACATGTGTATTTTCCATTGTCACCAGGAACAAGATCTTTTAGTTTCAAATACCACAAGCTGTCATTCAAATAAGGATCCAGTCGACGAGGACCAATTTTCTTGCCATTTTTGAGCCAACGATATTTCAGCGGCTTTGCTCCAGTTGATTCGCAACGTAGACGATAGGTGTGCGACGTTGGCCATGCGATAAAACTTCGTTGCATTTTTTTGGCATCGACGAAACGTGGAGCCTTTAAAGCTAGTAATCGAAATATATTTCAGTTTAGAAAAAGCTAAAATGGTGAATGAAAAAGAGTGACTGGATGAAAGATCGGATGATTGAATGAATGAATGAATGAATGACTGAGACAATGAAGGAATGAATGAATGAAGGAATGAATGACTGACTGAATGAGTGAATTATTGACTGAATGAATGATTGAATGAATGAATGAATAGCTGAATGAATGAGGGGATGGATGAATGAATGAATGGATGGATGACTAAACGAATGTGCTTATGAATAAATGAATGCATCAATGCACTAATAAAAGGTGCAAATTCTTCTAATATGCCCAGCACAGACAATGACAAGTACATACACAACCATCATCACGCCAAATAAAACTATCTCTTCCCTTTCCACTTGCATTTATAAAAACATTCACATAACACCAAACGGAAAAACGACTCGATTAGCTATCCATCAATATCCGGCCTTTGAAACAGTGCCCTGGTGCGACTGTTTACTGATGTCAAATGGTTTGCATACTTCAACATTACAGATCACATGTTTGAGCACATGGACATAGTGTCGGTACATATTGTAACAATCAACCATTACTCCTTGAATTTAAATGCACTTTTTTCTTTATACAGTGTAGATTGAGCATGCGCAGTAGATATGTTGTGAGCCATGGAATAGCCGGTAGGCGTTAATAGTGGAATGTGCGCAATGGTCTCACTAAATTGCACCACAAAAAAATTTAAAAAAAATCGTTATACACTTTATTACACTCTTTTCTTCGTATTTTTTATTCCGTCTTCGGTGACAGCTTACTACAACTTATAATGACACTATTCATGCGTTTTTGATACCAACTCAGGAGTATGGCAATGACTTAAGGTTTGATAGACCTTAGCAAAAATTATGGATGTAGAAGAATTCATATCGTTTTTTTTCAATTAAAATGAACTAGTCAAGACTATCCATAGTGAGTCAATAAAAGTTGTACAAATTGAAGTTAAACATTTAACTTTTGAATTGGATTCTTTCAAAAGGATGGTAAATAAACAATTAATTTCAAGATAAATGTACCCACAAAAAGATAAATCAATTTAAATGAAAAGTCCATCTATAAGAAAAACTTATTTACGACTTCCTGATGACGTCACTCTCAACTCTCATCTCGATATAATATATTCAAATTCTTACCTTTACTTGATGTCGAATTCGTCAAAGGAGGTTTCTGATTGGTTGAGTCTGCAAAAGAGGTACATATATAGGCAATGAGACGTAGTTATTACAAAAAAAATGACCTGAAATATTACAAGATTTTCTTCGTTGAAGGACTAACGTCACAAAAGTTAGTAACTTTTCACATTCAACAGCTTTCAAATGACTCTTTTTCACGTTCCTTGGTGAAGGTGATTATGACAGTGGAAGTGGTTATAATAATGTGAGAATCGTGGATTTGAGTTAACATCATAAACTTCAGGGTCATGTTGTACGAAGCCTGAATACTGTTATCAACTCTGCAGACAATTTCTTTAGAATTCTATTCGATTGATAGCGATTTTTCCGGTGGATAAAAAAGCGCTAGATCCAGGCTTCGTGTAACCCATATTGAAGAGTGTCAAAACAAAATCTTTACAATATTATGCCTTGTTGTTGATGATGACACTAGAGTGATTATGGAGCGAAGAAAATGATGGATTGAACAACGTCAAAATTTATATTTTCAAATCCATGAGATGATTACGGTGAAGATGATGATAACGATGCTAGTGGTGAAAAATTGGTGGTGATGATGATGATGATAGCGATGCGAATCATGGTGATGGTGGAGTGAGTGCGTGAACTTTTAATGACATTCGTTGCTTGACTGCTAATAGAGAATTAATTCAAGAGAATTTAAGATATTATAATATTTAATTACAAATACTGTTTAACATAAAACAAACGTTTATTTTTGTATGTTTCATTTGACAAACAAAAAGTTGTCAAAAACTGGTTGGATCGAAATTATTATTTATTAGTAAAATAGGGTAATTTAATAGCGTTTAATAGGACTAATATTAATAGATATGCAAACATTATAACTAATATTGATTTTATCAAAACAAACATTCCGTTTGTACTTTGAAGTATTTTGAATTCCGTTCACAAAATCGAATCGGAGCGATATTTTTACTGTTTCATATCATTAAATTTTTTTTTCTTTACCAAATTAGCATTTAGTATGATGATTAGTTATAAAAATAATAAACATCTTGACAAATTGTAAAACAAACAATTTGATTGTCACCGTTATCATGATACAGTTCTGCAAACAATAGACGCACTACTTATTGTAAAAAGAAATTGATAATTCAACCGTAAAAAAATACCAAATCTAGCATCTTCACTGACTTGGAACTTTCTTCAAGATTAGACTCTGTTCTTCTTCAAGGGTCGACACTATTAAAAAGGGTTTTAGATTTAATTGTGAAGTACAACTGAAGATTTTAAATGAATCTTTATTTGTTTAAGCGTCATAACTTCGTTAGCATGCAAACTAAATAAATCCTTGAAGATAAATCCTTATAAATCATAATACGAATCGTTACCAGCATGATATCCGAATGAAAATCACAATCCCTTGTAAACTTACAACACAGTAATAGCATTAGCACCTCGCTAATATAAACCAATAATACAGCGTAAACAAATAACCAACAAACCACTCACAACTTAAACAATTTCATTACTACCTTACCAATCAAAAGAACAGAAAACAGCAGAAAGACTCGTATCCCATGTCTCGCAAATCCAATCGGCATTAACTGAGTCACGATCATCTTGCTAAACTTTAAGACCCTTAAAAGCGCCTAAAAGATCAGAGATCGTCTTTGTGGACTACATAGAACGCTTGGCAGTCGTTTGGGATTTGCAATGATTCATCAAAAAGTTCAAACAGACGCTTTTAAAGTACACATTGTTCCCATTCCTTATATTGTATTGCCGTGTTTGGTTCATCGGTGCGTAGTAGTGAGATCTGATACGCATACATTACAGTCACATCAAGCAGTCCACGATTGATAACACCTAGTGAGAGAGTCGGGGTTTGGGTGATGATGGAAGACCTCTAAAAGTCGCCCAGACAACACAGGATACCCATCTCATTCCTTGACTACTATGTAGCCTGCCATCTAAGGGAGCCTTTCCGTTGCGCAGGCATCCTAAGTGGGCCGGCTATGTAGGCTAAACCATACCATTGAATTACTTATACCAAGTAAGCCTGCCATAATCGAACTCACTAGAACCTCAGTATATCGGACAGGCTACATGTACAGATTATAATTCCGACCAAACGGCCATCTTGTATAGAAACTATACGTCCCATCAATAATGTTCACTAAAACCCCAGTAAGTCGGCCAGCCGAGATATAATAATTACAACACCGACATCTTGAATGATGAACCGATCTCCTACTACGACCACCGTTTTGTTTATACTCACTAAGACCCCTGTAAATCGGCAAGGCAACACAAAACATTCTATTGACTAATAGAAAATCGAATGAATTGAGTCACTGTAAGTCCTCTGCAAGTCGACCATAGAAATAATTACCAACCGGACAATTTACACTGAACACAGACAGCTCTAACCTGGGGTACATTAAAAGGGAGATGAAGATGGCTTAGACAACCAAAGGTTAACACTAATCTTTGCTATTTCTAGTCATTCAGTGGCTTGACTGTGATTTCTAGCTAAATGTACCGTTGACAATTACAAACCAGATTCTCGACAGCATACGTGATTTTAACAAGTGCTACGTTTCTGAATGGATATATTGAATCATTGTATTTTCTGCATGTAGAAGCAAGAAAGAGCTGGAGAAAGACATGGTCAACGTCGTCTCATTGTAATGTTTATCATTTTAATGTATGTTAGTTGCAATGTAAAATGGTAAATGGTATTGGTTACTTCCCATGAACTTAATTTTAAGTTTTTCTAATATCGATATATTTTATCAAGATCACAGTTTTCCAGTTGTTCAGTCCGTTTATTGCACAAACCTCTTCATAGAATTATTTGTTTTATTTGAAAAAACGATTTGCTGTGAAACGAAAATGTATTTTTCTCATAAAATTAATGTATGTAAAATCAGCAAATGCATGACATATGCGTTTCTTGAATACTGGTCTCATATCGCAACTATTTCTGACAGTAAGTGATGGTTATGATATTAAAGATGATAATGATGGTTATGATGACGATTGTGTTGATAGTAGATGATATAATCTTTATCATCGAGATGTTTGCGTCCGCACAGCCCTAACATGTACAGCATTGATGTGAATAACAAACAAGTAGATTGCTTGGGCTGCCTGTGATGTGAATAACAAACAAGTGCCTAGTGAAAAGTAATGTTAAGCTTTGAGCAAACTGTTTCGATCTTTTCTTCTACACTCATTTCGATTTTATCCAATGCGACATCTAAAACGTTTGAGACCCTTCAACATCCAAAAGGTATAAAAAATCTTTTGAATTGGACGTCAAAAAGTGAGTCGAAGATCGAAACCGTTTGCCTAGAGCTTTTTGTATTTTTGGACCATAAACTACTGAACGTTTTAGATAAACATCCAGAAATTAGTTTACACACGCAGAATTACTGAGAATTAAAAAGGAAAAAAACATAAGTGCATTGATTACTGAGAATTACAAAGAAATTTTGCGTGTATTAATTACTGAATGTCAAAGAAATTCGCGTGTATTTATTGAAAAATGTAAAAGATTGTGCTTTACGTTTAACCCAGTTTACTTATATTACCTAAGTTACAAGATAGTAGATAAATTACAACAGTATTTCGCTACTATTTTAGAGACTCATTATTGCGCTCCACCCGTGGAGTATTTACGTGTTTGCTTAGAACAAATAAGTGATATTTTTAACTTTGGCGTGTTAACAAGTGAAACATTACTTAGCTCCGGTTATGGAGTAATTACGTGATTATTTTGAAACAAATGCAGTTGGGTATTATCCAACGCCACCCATATTGTAACTTCGTGTTCACGTAGATATAGCGAATACGCGAAAGTGTAAAGTGAAAGTTTTTACTTTTAGCTGTGTAAGACTTGCATATTACAGAGCTTCGCCCATAGAGTAATTAGGTGCTTATTTTAGCCAAGTTACCAGAGATTATCAGCTCAGCCCATAGAGTAACGAGGTGTTTTCAAGAGAACGTATGGACGTACGGCTGGTTAACTGTTCGAGGGGTACACCCTACCTTTCATTCTCCTTGACGTTGCCTTTCTTTTTTTCGAAGATTCTGTGGGTTGTATTTTATCTTTCGGGAAAGAAATATCCATGCGATTAACTAACGATCATCTAATTTCTCATTAACAGACTCAGTATGATCGTATATCAAATTCTCTCCGGTTATTTTTGACTAGAAAACGAAAATGTTTAGTGGCTTTGCATCACCACGTAGTGGCAGCCATGACAGGAGCCAGGAACAAAGGATAGTTTTCCTCTTGGAGACTAAACTCATTTTCATGTAAATTGTTTTAGTCCAGATTCATTCGCTTTGATATCATTTTCTGTATTCGCGCTATTGCTACCATATTCCCATATGAGGATTTTAATGAATCTTAAACTGAAGTCAGTTGTCTTCACAGAAAATATTCATGATCGAAGGTGTTATATGTTAACAATTTGACAACTCAAAATCCAGCCTGTCACTTCTCAAAAGCAAACTCTTGATTTCTGACCTCGACATTTTCAGTCTACACAAAATGGGGCAGTCAAACAAAAAAGACTTGATTGTTTTCGTCACGTTATGACGTCAAATAAATAGTCGAAGTGTTTCAAGATAAGTGAATGAATTAACGACATTTTTGCTTAGAAGATTATGATGTCATTAAATTGTGATTTGTGATAGCTTTAACCCTATTGATACCGTTATGTTTTTGGAATTTGATCAGATGAAAATGATCGTTGAACAGTTGTTAGGTAATTTTTAAAGAAAACAGTGCATTACTTGTAGCAAATGCAGAGTAAATCAATGCATGCAAAATCACTCGTTATAGAAACGAATAGCAAGCATTTTACTGGCTGTGGTTAACGACTGCTTAAATGAATAAATGCATTAACGAATGGATAAAGAATAAAGGAAGGGATAAATAAATGGATGAATAAATGAGCGAATAAATGAATGGATGAACGAATGGATGAATAAAAGAATGAGTAAAGGAACGAATGAATGAATGAATAGACGAACAAATATATGAATGGATGGGTTAATGAATGAATCGGAAATACAAACTCAGTGAATAGAAAAATCACATATGAAACAATGAACAGTGAAACATAGCCAAACATGATTGCAATGTTAGCGAATGGCAAAACACAACTGTTTTACATCAAACACAAAACACTTACTGACTACTCGAAGATTGAAAGTCCGACTCCTCGTTGAAATGGAGTTCGTTACTCTACATCTGTATCTCCCGCTGTCTTTATAAGTCAAGTTACCAAAGTGGAGTACCCATCCTTTCGTTTGATTTGAATTTAAACCGATCTTTTTACCATTTCGTAACCATTCGTATCTTAAAGGTGGAGAACCCGTTGCCTGACAGTCGAGGTCGAGTGGTTTGGAAACAACAGCCATTAAGAGATTGGAATCCATTGAACGAACAAACTTTGGCTTGGCTTTGATTAAACAAATCATGGGTGAGTGATGTCATTTTATATATGAACAGGGGTATGTTTAAATAACGATGTTATAAAGACTATAAATGGTGGGAAAATAGTCGGCACTTACTTACTTACTGGTTTACTTACTCACTTATTCATTTACTTACTTGCTTACTTACTTACTTGCTTACTTACTTGCTTACTTACTTGATTGCTTACTTACCTACTTACTTGCTTACTTATTTACTTTCTTACTTACTTACTTACCTACCTACTCGCTTTCTTACTTACTTACTTACTTAATTACTTACTTACTCACCTACTTGCTTACTTACCTACCTACTTGCTTAATTACTTACTTACCTACTTACACAATAGTGATGATTATGATGGTGATAATGATGATGATGGTGATTGTAATTTCACAATACCAACAACACATTCAATGGCTACAATTAATAATAACGTCCCTCCTTGTCCCGCCTACCTTTCACTATAAGCTCCAAGGTGTCATTAATTGTTCCATAAATATTCGTCACGTGACAAGTGTAACGACCCGAATCCGTATACCGTAAATCATGTATTCTAAGCACTCCATTCGGTTTTAATTTCACGCGCGATGTTTTCTTTATTCGAATATTGTCTTTTGTCCAAGTTGTTTGCGGCTTGGGTTCCCCTGCAGCCGGACACTTTAATCGCACAACATCGCCTCCCTTTTCTTCAAATTTTCGTTTGTATTTAGTTTGGAATTTTGGTGCCGAGAAACCTAAAAAAAGGAAGATTTTATTCAGTACTACTACTATTGGTAATTTTTACGCTGCTTTATGTAATAAATAGTAGCTCTAAAGAAATATTTATATTATTGTAAACTAATGTTAAGATGGTAATGAATAATGATAGTAATGATGATAATGATGATGATGTTGGTAACAATGTTCATAATAGAGTGCACGCAATAAAAGTGTGCAACATGAATTCCACTAAATAGTGCTATTTTATTTTCATTCTTTTGTTTTCTTTTATTTAATTAGCGCTATTTAGTACTAAATAAAGACAACTGTTGCAGATATTTAGTGTTTGCACTCTAATGATAACAAAAATAATCCTTTGTTGAAGTTCATTTTTACTTGATTTCGTTCCTGCTTTGTCTTAACAATTTTCGTGACTTTGTTTTAATACTTTATCTATATTATCTGTTCTATTTTTTACTTCAAGTTTTATTTGCGCACATAAAGCACCAGTTCGCACGATTCGAATTCGTAAATTTTCTGTCTTCCGCATTTCCAACGAGACTATCGATAGCTCGTGAAGAGACGCATGCGTGGTCAAGTGCTGCTCTCGACAAACGATTTGGAACAGTCTATGACCAAGTACATGCTTTATTCTATATTGTAACTCGGAAGATAAATTGCGATTCTGTATGATATATTAGGTCGAACTGCGTCAATGTTTCGGACAGATTCAAGTGGAGTTTTAACAGAATTGGAAATAAGCTAATGCTTTATTAGTCTACCCAATAAAGATGTGATGCTAATAAACACACAACACACTAGTACGCATGACACTCAGTGTCAGTTTCAAAATCAGTAACCGGAAAAAGAAATCGTCATTGACACACAGGCTAAACAAAATGACATTGCGCCATTCTTTTAGACAAAATTGCAGCATTTATAATAAATTTACAACGCGACGCTCAAAAGATTGACCAGCTATTGCATAAGCATTTTTCTCTTTCTACAGGCATCTCAGCCAACCAACACAATGTATGCATTGTTGTAGCTTCATTGCTGTGTGTACTGAAGTAATAGGTAATTTGTCGAATCTCATTTTGATCCTGTGTTTTGATAGTACATTTATTTTTAATACCAAGTTGACGTCATCAGTTATTATAAATTGAACGGTTGAGGTATTTTCGAACAAAATAACTAAGCCAATATTGTACTGGATGGAGCGGAAGGTCACTTAACCAAGGTTGAAAAAAACCTGTTTGTCAATGTAAAACTCTACGTCAAAAACATGGTAAAAGGCAAATTAAAAATCAAAATAAAAAAGGTTTTGAAGGACATATAATATAGATTATAGAACAACTTCGATATAATTTCACTTGTGATATTAGACACTCGAATAACCGGACGGTCGAGTTACGGAGGTTTTAATGTCAATCACAATTTAGTTGAATTTGCAAAACATTAAACTTTATCATAGGTTTGTAATTGCACTCAAATTTTCTTCAAATCGTAGCAGAACAAATACCGGTAAAATTTTCCTCGAAAGGTGGAGAAGAAACCAAAAAATCGATCCACATGTTCAAATCCATAGCAGTTTCCCATAACATGATTATATGTATCAGTCAGCCTAAGCTCACAGCAAACGTCAAGAAAAAATAATATAATCAATAATGAAAGCTAAATAAATATAGATAAATAATAATACAGTGAAAATGATTGAGAGTCTGTAGCTGTTTCTTGAAAATTGTTGGATAAACGTCTAACTGCTCGTCAAATGCGCAACCAAGATGAGCAGTAAAATCAATACTTTTACATTGTACAAACACTAGAGTGCAAACGCTAAAAGCGTGCAACACAAATACCACTAAATTGTGCTACTTAATGCTAATTCTATTGTTTTCTTTTGTTTAATTAGTGCTATTTACAACTAAATAGTGACAACTCTTGCACACATGTAGTGTTTGCACTCTAGTATGCAGCCACAATGCCTAAATCAATAGACTTCTGCCAAAGAAAACAGTCTAAGTAGACGAGTCAACAAGCTGGTCTAGGCTTCCCAAGGGGGCCTGTAAAACTAGTAATGATCCCTTGAAAAATAGAACTTATATACAGTCTATTGCGTTAATGAGGTGTCACACAGTCAACATACATGTGTCTTTTACAACTTCGAACTTTTCTTTTGTTAAACAATTTTTTACGTGAAAAGACTTGATGAAATAGGCCTAGTGTTGTGGGGCCTGTGGTGTATTTGGGTACAATTTGGTTTTTGCACGACAACTATGGCAAAATTTAATGTGTGTGTACTCTTCAATCTTTTGTTTTTTATTACAAAGGTTTACTAAAGAGTGTGTGAAATGTTTTGTACTAAATTCAAAATCCTGTATATTTTATTCTAAATACTTAATCAAGAACATATAATTATAAAATACTTTTATATTAGTTTTATGCAGGGTTCATATTACAATGTTAAAGTGAAAATATCTCAAAATAGTGGTCAATTGGCATAAATTTTCCGACTCAAAATATTTGCATGCTTTGATTTCCTTTGTCTTTTCGTATTCGTACTTATATTCGTCGGCAAACTTTACCTCTCTATTATTTGACTTAAAAATCATCAATATCATTGGAATCGTTAAAATCTCCCTGAATTTTCAATTAATTGTGTATCTACCATAGATATTTTAAATAAATAAAAACGTTTTAGTGGTTTTATCAAGTTTTGACAAGGTACTTTAGATACGCATCTTGCAATTATTTTCGTCTTGGGAATTTTTTCAGATAAAAATCACAAAACAAAGTCACTGTGACCTTAGAAGTGTTGTAGGAAGTGGCAGACATGTTTGTTTTTTTTTATTTCATAATTGTTATTTCTTTTAGTAAATGTCAAATAACCATTAAACTTATCTCAGATGTCTTTATAATCAAGCCCACCTTCTACTTAATGGTCAAATGAAAGTCAAGATATCTGCAGTTGAAACTATCTAAAATCGTATTTTGAATATTGATAAACATGCATTTCTTTTATTTTCTAGTATTCTAATTGTTTGATTTTTCCGCTATCATACTAGAAAAATAAATTTCGGTATGATAATGTAGAGTAGACAAAAACTAGATCTGATGATGGACTAAATAAATAAAAAAAACATAATGTCAGCATTTTTTGCTCATTTTTTTTCTTTAGCGTAAAATTTCTTTTTTTCTTCTTCTTTTTTGTTTTGTTTTGTTTTTGTTTAAGCCCTTTGAAGCGAAGTATTACTTCTACTAACAACTAAAATGAAATTATTTGTAAAATTGAAAATAAACTACGAATATTTAGTTATTATTATTGAGACAATAAATTTTCTTGTACTCATTTTTTTATTATTAATATTCAGAGATAATCTGAGCAATTTTTGCCACATAAAAACTATTGGTCTACATTTTTATATACAGCCGAATTGAATTAGTATTTTCTTAAAACATTGCTCATTCAAAAACGTTATTTTTCATTCAATGATTTTTTCTTTGGCAACGTACATTCAATGCTTAGGAAAACACTAACTTTTTCCTTGTCAAAATTATATTTTATCACGAGCGTGTGTGTATTTTTGGAAAAGATGAATAATTGATAGATTTTTCATTTCAATTGATAAAATGGTCAAGGTAAACGACATTTTATCTTTCGTTACAAATCAAAAACATTCCGTTTATTTTTATCTTCTTTTTTTTCATTCTTCCATGAATTTGCTTTGTTCTTCATACTCGTTAAGTAAAACTTTTCTTTTGCATTATTGTATATTTTTTGAATTATTGTATTGTATTGCGGATGATTATTAATGTTATTATTTTGCTTTCTTTCTCTCTTTATTATGAAGTTAGCTTGTTAATTTTCATAATAATTTGTTAGACATTTGTAGCTATGGACAAGTTGTGAAGTAGTTTTTGAAGTGTATCCTGCTGTTTCATGACTACGTGACCAGTAAAATATGACCTAGTATTTAATTTTATCATAAAATCAGTAGATTACCGTTTTGAAGCAGAAAATTCACATCGCTTACTTATCTTTTTACAATATATATAATTATTTATTTTATATATTTACTAATACGTACTATATATATTACTACACTACATATATATTACAGATCGCGAATTAGTTTTTTCTGTGTTGCAAATCTCGAAGTTGTGTATACTTCTAAATCGTGAAATGCTTCAAAAGTCATTCCCATTCTCATATTCCGAGATAATAAAATAAACTGTTGTGTGACGCTAGATATGATCATTTTCTACATTGGAGGTTGTAAATTTACTGTAATCACAAGATTATTATGCTCTAATTCGGCTGAAAACACTAATCCAGTTTCAAAGCCATTAAAAAAGCATTGTTTTTATCTTAAATTGTCTATTTTGTTTTCTTGATTATTTGCTGTCTTTAAGTTCTAGATTGCTTGAATTTTGAACACGATCATATCTGGAACTTTTCAGAAAGGTCCAAAACTTATCTAGAGATATTTATATAAATGTTTTCTTTTATATTTGCGTAAAATGCTAGATAATGAAAAGCTAAGGAATCTCTAAAATTACAAATCTTAAATCGTAATTGAAATAAAAATATTATTGATTGGTCGTCACTGCGTTGTAGTTTTTATAATATTTCAGTTATTTTTGAATGATTTTTAGTTGGTTATACAAATTAAATATTTTCCCATTTTCTATTTCGTATTTTCGATGAAAGTACTTTGATTGCCGTATGTCAATATTTGCCGTGAAAGTTTCGAATCACACTTGTCCAAAATCAAAATAAATTATTTCTAATTTTGCATTTCATATTTTCGATAGCACGCTCAATTTTCCGATTTTCATAAAACTTGAAGAACTTTCCTAAAGGTCGACCGTGCTACTAGTTCACGTATCAACGATATAAAGATAAGACGATTGTTTTGAAACCCAAGGTCTCGAAACACGATTTTTTATCATGAACATTTCCTAGCCGTGGAACAACACGAACGATCCATAAACAATAGCAAGCATACGCTATTCATTTGGTAGGGTGTAGATTGACACATACCATAGAACAAATTCAAGCATCATTATTTGGGATAGAACACTGTAAATAAAATGGAAAAGTCATTCATGGACTAAAACACGCTAATCCGCAGCGATCTTGGAGGTTATGTCTTAGTTACTGGTAAACATAGGTTAGATGCTTTGTCTTTAGACAAGAATCTAAGCCATCTTTTATCAAAGACAAACACATTAGAAGTTCAAGGTTGGGCTTTTGGAATTTCAGACTTTCACGCTCAGAATTTGAATTTTTATGCCTGACTATTTTAGGTCGAGTTCAGCGTAGATTAAAGAGACGCGCAATCTCGGATTTAAACTGTTCTACGAGTTCCGCTTTAGAATAAAAAAGGGGAAACTGTTTTGTCACACAACGGTAAATGAATAAAGCAATATTCGATACTGGGATAAAATAGATCAAGTTTGTATAAAGTTTGAGTTTGTTTGATCAGCAATTAATACTCAATATCCAAACTTACTTCGCAATAGAATAAAGTCAAGTTCACAACTTTTATTAGCTGAGAATGATTTTCAGGTGAATATTACGAGAAAGTTTCTTCAAATATTTTGAAGACAGCGAAAGCATCATTTGAGCAAAAGCTGGTTAAGTCATTAGTGATTAAAGCTGAATTCGATTAGCGAAATCAGTACAATGCAAAGTGATAACATGCAAGGAATTAATTGTTCCCTGACAAATAACTGAGTAAACAGTGTAGATAAACAGGATTTCGCGAACAACCTCGACCCTTAAAGCTTTGTCAATACAACGACGATCTTAATTCAATAATACTTTAGTTAAAAGTAGGCAATTATTTGAGCAAATAAGAAATAAATGTAGCACCGTGAAGGCATAAGTGATCAAGATTTCGCTAACATAAGGTTGAGTGGTGATCAACCGTGACCACATTCATAACTCTCGAATCTCGATGTATTAACTTACAACATCACACATCAAAATCCATCGCTACAATACTCGCTATATTTCTGTTTACGATTATAATACGCGTGAGCGTTTTAGTAGCTGTTTCAACACTAACCTGGTTGTGCCGGTGGTAAAATAACTGCACATAACATCAAAACCCACAGTGCTCTTCTCCAAGTCATATCCATAAACATTCAAACTAGCTCGTTGATATACATCTAACCATGTTGCAATCTCTTCGCTGTCAGTCTTCTAGAAATAACGTACAAAGATTCCTTATTACTTGAGTGTTCCTTTGATTCGTGTTTTACCAAATTAACAGCGCGTTTTAGAATTCACATCTTCAAGTATGTTGCTCACTAATAATAAATACACCGAAGTCCCATATTTGGATTCACACATAAATTATCTGTCCTGAAATTTACTTAAAGTATTAAATTGCCCAAGAATTGCACTGCAGTAGATTTTTTGTTTGTAAACAGATACTTCGATTACAGTTCACTTGAGTTTAAGCAAAAGTTGACTTGATTGAGTCAAGCAAATTCAAGAGCGAAACGCAATAAGGTCGATTTTGATTGGTGTACGATGTTCATGGTATGATGATTTTGAAATAAAAGGCTCTAGCAAATTTGAATGGGCTCAAGTGACAATTGACTCCGCCTCTGTCAATCACAACAAAATACAAAGGAATTTGGTGGAACACTGGCACTTCCGGAACACAGTGATGTAATGATTTCTTGCTGGATAGTCCCAACAAGAAACTAAAAATCACGAGGACGTCAAATCAAATAGTATTGGGCAAGTGAATGGAGTGATATTGCCCTGATCGGCTCAATCCATCTTGTCCTCGTAACCTTGTCAACTTGGACGAAAACCAAAACTATTGTTGGAAGGAATTTTAGGCGTCTCGATACTCAATTACCTATTGTCTTCGATAAACTCGATTCATAACGATTAGCGCGCCAACACTTCACAAATATGTATGAATGTGAAATCGTTTGTAAAGATTTTGTCATGAAAGTTGCTAAACCTACTCCTGACTATACGCGCTCTTAAAATTTATGGGTAACAGGGCCAACTAGTCAAATCAATTACATCTCACTTGCCAAGATTAGCAGTGTAGGCTTTCACAACTAGGCCATATAAAGCAGACATGCGTTTTGTCAAATTGCAAGCTCTTGATTATCTCTGGGATTATTGTACTTGAAATGTTGGTGCTCGCTCTTCACTCTATGAACCATCGCACACTTCACGATTGTACAATCGATGATTTTCCACCGGATTATTCGAATTAATAAGTTCAACAGTGTAGTTACTGCCTACAGGAAATGTTTATTGTTGTTGGATCACAGTAAAATACAGTATGTGGTTAACTACAGGCTTGCAAACTGCCCTGCATCATGCGCTCAGTACCAGCATGACACCTAAACACGGTTCCCTACCTTTTGTTGCGGACAAGTTTGAACTTCACTTTCCACACGTGTTTGCCTTTGAAAGAACGGAGGTCTTCTAATGAGAAGTAACTGGTAACAGTTCAATCCAGAAGAGGGATTTCCGAGACTGGACGTGGTGTTGTTGACCCTTTTCAGCTTTCTGTCGAAAACATAAGATTTGATATTAGGCATTTGATAGGTGTCATGGTCGGTCGTTACTCGGCTGGGCTCAAATACTACAACGTTATTATTTACCGAGCGATGCCTACCTAAAACGATGCAGGGCTGTTGTGTAGCGCGACTGAGAGAACTTTGCCACAACATAAAATGCTCAGTTATGTGCGTATTTGCTGCAATGCAGCATTTGATACGTCTTTAGTTATGAATGCCTCGGGGGGTGACATTGGGGTGACACTTATGTCTGTTTCACATTGGCAAGTACGGTCTTGTCATTCTGTCAAACATCTAACCATCTTCATCAAGTCTTATCTTAAACATCCATCATCAAGATGTGCATTGTTATAATTGGCAGACGTTGATAATTGTGCATCCATCACTACACAGCAACCGAAAGATCAGCAACTGTAGTATTTAATTCATTTAGACGCGACACCCCAGAAGACCGTTCGTCTCCGACAAACACAGTACAGTGCTGAAAAAGCTACATTGAGTGATACCGGCTGTTAACCCAGTTGAACGTCACCTATTTGTAACTAGAAATACTCGTCACGTGGATAGGTCTCCAAGAAACTGAGAAAATTGCAGAGGCAGGCTACTCATGCACTGAGTCCGAACTACGATACTTAGTTTATCTTGAAAAGAAAAAGAGTCACACGGATTCTCGATTATTTCACACAAAAATGTATTCACAGAAATTGTCCTTTTTCATCGACTTCGTTACCCCATCAGACTACTGTCACTAATAGACAGTACAGTTCTCTTTAGTTTCCCTTCCACTTCTATACTATTTATTTGCAAAAATTAAAAATCTTTTTAGATCATATAAATCAAATTTCAGAAATTTCATTTCATGTTGTATATTGACATTTTATCACGTTTTTTTAATTCAAAACATTTTCGATGAACTGATAAAAATAGCAGATATTTAGATATCCCACTAAAGCCACTTAATATTGTCTGAGATTATCTTCAATGCGAGCTGCATTTTATACTGGCTGACCTTTTTATTGATTTTCCAACAAAAGTTATAACGACCACTTTTCCCGCAAAATGCGGACATCATCATATTGATGTTTCGTATTTTCATTAGCTTTTTTTTTTCTTTTTCTTCTTATGCAGAAATGTTTTGTTTTTGTTTTACTTCCGCGAAAGGTTATTCCGACTGAAAAAGTTACAACAGTTTAAGTTAAAAAAATGCTTTATTCGGCGTTTTCCTGAACACACGATCTTGACTGACGGCACTCATGTTGAGGTGACGGACCGAAATCAATACCAATCGCGGTTTTCATAAAAAAATATATTTATTATGATGCAAGAACATGCAACGCGAATGTAGGAATAAGATTAAGACAAACCTATAAAGCGGAATCGTACAACACCTTATGACTAGAAAAAAAATAAGCATACATACATTGAGCAGCCTCGAATTTAGTGGATGAAAGAGGAATGCTGAAAAACAGCAACACCACACTCTGAAACGCCCGAATAAGGAATTCCGCAAATATCAGTACCCGAATACCGCGAGTCGTTATGCCCCCTCTTGAAATCGCCTATCTCATTCAAATGATTCAGTTGCCGCCCATGGTGTTAATGAGGTGCTCAAAATGATGATCACAAAGGACTACTGCTGTCATTGACGCTAATGATTGTGACGATGACTGTAGATGATGACGATTACTGCTGTCATTGACGCTAATGATATAGCGCAGATAGATTATTGTGAGGATGACTGTAGATGATGACGATCATTGTGGTGATGTGCACAATGCTTGATGACGATTTCATCAGGTGGCTTGTTTGACACCAAGTTAAAACTGCAACCGTAACTAAGACCCCTATCGATATATTCTGATTTGTTGAACTGATTTTCTTTTCGCGGTATTGTTATTCCTGTTTCAGTTTCTGCTTCCAGTAACTGTAGGAGGTCGTCGTTTAGTCTGGTACGACGTTTTACTTCAGCAAAGCCCGTTGTTGCATACTAGAGACATAATAGACTATAAATAACTACCATAAGCAACGTAATAAATATCTATAATGAACTAATGTGTGCTGTAAAGCAGATCATGTACGCTAGTAAAGACTGTTTTTAAAACAAAATAATTCCCCGACTATATATTATCATTTTCACGTGCAAAGTCATGCAAAACACCGAACTAAATTAATATTCCCGCGTGTTCATGGTATGATAGGTGTAAGTCTGACTTAGATTCAATGTAGCTTCTATTACGACGTGAAAATTGTTTAGAGACGACACTGGATGATTATTCTGCAAATACCACAATGTTTTCGCTATCATTTTCAAATTTATTTATCATCTCGGAAAACATAGTTTAAATTCCATTTGTTTTGAGTAAGGGTAAAAGGCAGAAAAACTTATCGCAATGAAAGAACTATCGAAAAACAATTGCATATACTTTTTGCAGTCAATAACTCAAAGTTTAAATTAAAAATAAAAAAATGCATGTATTTCACATCGTTTCGGCATCCTCCGATGTCGTCATCAAGTGCTTTTAAATCAAAATTAAAATTTTCAAGTTCGTTCAACAGTTGAGTCGAAGCAGAAATTAACGAAACTTGTACATCGTTTGCTGTCTTATGAAACACTTGCTTGCGCAATTTAGTGATGAGATATGGAAAATATCTAATCAAATTCTATACTGCAACATGCGATATTGATTTTTTTACTTTCTTATACGCGCAAAATCATGTTAAGTAACCATACCGGTTAAGAATACCAGTTCTTTTAGTTTTCAGTCCAGCTTTACGTACTTCAAATTGTACTAGCTCCTGACGCTTAAGATATTGATCAAAGTAAATAATTTTACAATGGTGGGACAACTGGTTCAATGAGTAGACTAAATAATGATTGAATAGAAATAAAACAAAACAAACTTCACCTGTAAAAAAAAAACATTTCTCATTTGGTGTAGTTTGCATACTGATAAGAGTGATTAAAATTACAATTGGAAGATTTTTATTGATCAAACTATAGCAGATAGCATGTTTGTTCGTACGTTCTTTAACGTGTCCAGCCTTTACTCATTCATTTGTTTGTTTATTCATACATATATTTATTAATTCATTTTTTCATCCATTCATTCATTTACTCATTCATTCACTCACTCACTCGCTCACTCACTCACTCACCCATTCATTCGTTCGTTCGTTCGTTCGTTCGTTCGTTCGTTCGTTCGTTCGTACGTACGTTCGTTCGTTCGTTCGTTCGTTCGTTCGTTCGTTCGTTCGTTCGTACGTTCGTTCGTTCGTTCGTTCGTTCGTTCGTTCGTTCGTTCGTACGTTCGTTCGTTCGTTCGTTCGTACGTCCGTCCGTTCGTTCGTTCATTCATTCATTCATTCATTCAATGGACCGTAGTCTGCTTTCAGTCATATGGACTTTGTTTACAATCAAATGCAAAGTTTCTAGAATGTTGCCTTCCAAAGGTTATTCGGCTGTCTATGTCTATCAGCTATTTTGATATGGATGACTTCCATTCTTAATGAGTTTTCAAATAAACTGAGGTCTACAATTATCATAACATTACCTTAATCATAGTATTTATGTTACGCTAAAAAAATGGCCGGAATTGCCAAATAGATATTTCAATGCACCGGAACATTTTAAGCTTGTTATTCTGTACTTTTTGCAAGTTAACACACTCGATATCCGAAACGTTTGGTTTTGCGATTTTTTTAGGACACGGAAAATGCTGTTTTTTCTCACAATATAAAGAACAATCTCCATTTTATGTAATTTTTTTTAAATTTGTTCGTTTTGTCTGATGCCGTGACCATGATGCGAAAGATGTGGAGTGTCGGCAACTTGAAATAACTGTTACTTTATATTGTGAATCTACAAAGGAATATGGAAAAAAGAAAAGCTAATTTCCACTCTAGTCCATGCAATAATGAGCGATATAGTACTTTGCTAGAGAAAACAATTTCAAAAACAATTTTAACACAGTTAAATTCATGAGTTTTTCAGCTCATTTCTCGTCACGGAAAAGTGCCGCCGCGGTATCTTCAGTGACTGAATACTTCCACATTTGAGTAGCTAACCTAGTCTAAAGTTCCAGTTTCATAATTGAGAGTTCGTGTATTGATTTGCAACAAAAAATTATTAACATTGTTCTAAGCGATACTGAACAGTTCCTGCCTGGCCGGCGTACTGATTTATAAAAAGATAGCTCTCATATTGAACATTCGTCACCTGTGTGCCAACATTCGTCCAAAGCTTTGGACGAGATTGTTTAGCATTTTATGGCGTCAACTCGTGCATGCTCGAGAGAATAGTAAACACTTCCTTGTAGAGGGTTCTTTTGAGAAATCTATGCATGCCAAGCAGTTACTTGTACTTTAAGGTGCAGTTCTGTAGTCAGTGCATGGACAGCCCCCTGCACTACTTAAATTAGTATCAGTTAACAAAACCTGTCCTCGGTCAAGCCGACTGTTTTCGCGCACTTCACGCGGAACTTCCATGGCGCTTTTTTCGGCCTGACTGACGGATAGACTAACACCGCTAATGCCAACAAAGAGTATTCTGGCCATCTTACATTTTAGGTGTACAATGCGCCGTTCGTGTCCGTGACATTGACGTCGTCAATATGTCTTAGTAGAAGGAACGCTAATGTTTCTATCAGTTTGGCCATACCGCACCAGCTGTTGCATTTCCGTCTTAGTATATAATTTAGGAACCACTATATAAATCACTATTGACAAAGTTTTTTTTTTTTTGCTCACTGAAAGTTTTGTCACGCGTTTCTTTTCACTACCGGCGTTTTCATTTGCAATTCCTTGTTTTCTGGTTTTGACACTACAATTTAGTTGCTTCATAACTATTAATCTCTAAATGCAAGCATTTTGTTTTCCAAAAATATGTTTTGCAAAGTATTCCATCATGCAACGTTTTAAATCTACTTTGTTTGATAAGTAATATGTATAGTTTACGTACATACCTTAATTACCTATATCACAAAGTCCACTATGTATCCGAATTTTTGTTCCGGAGATTGAGTGCAAGCTCTCAATGTAATTGATGTATTTATACAAGAAGAGGCATTCAAGCATCAGTGGTTTACGCAAAAGCTTTTATCGCAGTATTGCATGGTATTTATCAGATTGGTGCAAGCATTTTTACGGTTGCATAGTTTCGCTCATTCTGTTGACAAAAGACAACGCAATGTTTTTAGAAGCTTAAGCAAGTTACAAAAAATATTTGTATACAGTACGGATCACTTAGTTTAGTTAAAGATGCCGTCTCAACCACGATGCTTTGCGCGCCTCTGTTATTGCTTATATATGAGTAAAATAAACAAATCTACAAAATATCTTCAAAAATCAACTAATAACAATAGGGAACTCTGAATTCATTTGTATGGCGTGAGTGAGGCAATCTGGAGAATTCGAAGAGGTTTTATTTTTCTTGCGGGCATTTTCGGTCACCATGAATGCATCGTCGTTGAGACGGCTCCTTTAATAGTTTTCAAATTACATAAAATCGGAATATGGAAAGCGATTTCGAGCAGTTTACCCACGGGCTTTATTGCTGTGTTTGAAAAGTGGTATAAAACTCGTGGAAAACACTCTTACTGAAGTACTGTAATATAAAAAACTGACGACTGACTAGCCTCGCTTTCAGGATCTCGTCCTAGTACATATAGACTGCGCCGTTCGCCATATTTGTATTCGGAAAATTTTCGGAATCGATGTTACAACAATCTTACTTACAATACTATTGGTTTTGGGCAACTTTATTGCTTCAGTAATTCGTATTCCTGCAGCTTCTTGCGAATAAAACTGTAAACGATTGTTAGCGTGTTTTCTCAAGCATAAAAAGTACGTGATTTTTGCAAGCATCACTCCATCATACGGCAGGAGTGCAATATGGCTTTGGTATCAGTAAAAGCTTAATGCTGTTCTTTGTGTACAAACAGGACTTACATCATCTGTGTAACGACGGTAGTTAGTAAATGGATTAGATAGTACATTAAAAAGTTTGTTTCTTAGCGCAAAATATTGAAAAGACAAAAGAAATAATGCAAATGATCTCTAATAGACTGAATCGAGCAGTCAGTTGAGTAGAAAATGAACGTGGGAAATTGTA
This sequence comes from Diadumene lineata, assembly GCA_918843875.1. Taxonomy (NCBI): domain Eukaryota; kingdom Metazoa; phylum Cnidaria; class Anthozoa; order Actiniaria; family Diadumenidae; genus Diadumene; species Diadumene lineata. Next base: position 2,034,751 of record OU974078.1, read on the forward strand.
TAACTTGTTTTTGTCAGCTTGGGTTTTTGTTATTTTAAACTTGGAACGAATGTACTTAACTAAATAAATTTGACTCTTAAGAAACATTTTGCTTTTACAAGATTCACAGTTAGTCGTTTTATAATTTCTCGAACCCAATCACGACTCACGAGTAAAAATGCGCATTTTTATGCATATCATGGTTATGTTTTGGTTGTCACACGACTAACGTTTGCTGTTTGCTTGACTTTTTTGAGAAGTTTTTAAACCAAACAGGACTTGTTTGGATACGAAGGGGATAAAAACGTGTTTTTCTTTGTTGCAGAACGGAAATACCACCTACGTTTTCTGTCTGCCTCGACCTTTATCATTTGCACTGAAAACAATAAAGAGCAGTAACTCCACTAGACGATCTTGGGGGCGCAACGTTTATTCACGCCGAGAAGTGTGCGTAATCCAGTTAACATTTGTCACGTGATCGTAAAACTGAAGAAAGTGTAACTAGCAGTTCGATACATGAGATTTAAATTTGGTTCCGTGGAAATTGTAGCATTTGTAACTTTGTGCATTAACGACAAAACGATCCATAATCGGTACCCCTTACTCCGCCCTCTATGTGGTTAATTTGATTGGATTGATATGCAGAACAAAACCACGTGTACATTAATCGCTAAAATAACTTTAATGACTTACAGTAAAATAGGACACATTGTGCTTGTATTGTATTGTGGTAATTTTTTTTAAACTTTTAATTTAATCCAATTGGGTCTTTGTTGTGTTCGGATGATAATCGATTAGTGTGGTACTCGGTGTAGTTTGAGCACGAACACCATACTAAGTAACATACAAACAAATCACTTTTTTACGGCTATGAAAACCAGAAAAACGCTCATATAGCTAGAATTAAAAGACCACTCTCTATCTACCTACGTATATAAATTATCTGCTAATTCTGTACTTAAGAGTCAATGAGTGCACATCACGTGCGGATCGAGAGCTTTCAACAGGAGAGTAAATTCTGCCTTCGAAAAAATTGAACAAAAATCAATTGCTAAAGCGATCATTAGATCACAGAGGTAAATACAATTACGCTGAAATTAAAAATTAGATTTCCTTCTATTGATACGAATCTGTAAGCAAAATTCCACACATGGAACGTTTCAAAAAATTAAATGTGCAACCATTAAATGCTCTGATTAGGAGGATGGTGCGGAAGCAAGTCACCCAATTCATCTCCATAGATATTTATAATAACCGTTTACGCACAATAGATCTAGACCTATAGGCTGTCACTCGGGATATTTATTTGTAAGGAATCTGTACGCAATAAAACTCCAATTCTCACGAGCTACACTTAGTTGCAAAATTGTTGGGACATCTACAGTTTTTTTTCCGTTCCCTTTCGAAACTTGTCCTTTTTATATATACACCGTTTTCATCCGTTCAAATCCCCCTCCCCCGATACAATGTTGCATTGGCGTTGTTGTGACTGTAATCGCGTTGTTAATCGTCATTTGGGCTAGCAACATTGCGGAGGGGGGAGGGGTTTGATTTTGAGAACAATACTGAGCGGTTTACTTCTAAATTATGTGTAGTGTCCCAACTAATTTTGCAACTGAGTGTAGATGTTTTTGTCATAAAAAAAATCAACACTTGAATGTCAAAGAACAACGTTGCATTTCGTTTCCAACTTGAAATTGAAACGTTTAAACGGCCATGCAATATACCCTGTACTACCCCTGCATATACCAAGGTGCTTTGCGTACCGCGACTGCCTGACAGCCATCTTCGCCGTGTTGATGAGTAATACGCAAGATTGTCCTATTTCAATCGGTCGTCTCAATTCACGGTAATATCTAGTATTTCTGTACTTTTACTATACATCTACCAGTAAGTATTTACGATTGTCGGAACAATTACAAAGGAGCGCAAAGCATGCTGGTCCACAACAAACCTTTTAAAAGTGAAAATAATTCAATAACATGAGTTTTTCAACAAAACCCTCGATCAAAGGAGAAAACTTAGTGACGAAATCATGATGCATAAGGAAAAGCTTTCGATGAAATTCCAGTATATTTATGCCAATGCGCAGATAAAAGCTATATATAGTTAGACCATCTGTTAATTTACTAGCCTGTATAGCATATGTCTTATCTAATCTCGACACTCTTCGCTGTTCGTGATTCGCAGTTTTTAAATACCGATATCATGCTCTAAAGATGAGCACATGTACGCTAAAGTTTGGCAAAGTCTAAAAAAAACATAGGTGAAACAAATTCAATTTTCGTATGTTTATGATTAATAGTATATATAATATAATATGCCGATAATATTACGTTCCCGGACTCCCTCAACCAGAAAACTTCTACAATCTTAGTTTAAAAGGATACCGTGTTTGTAAACGCATATACAGCTATTCTTGAAAAGGTTGTCCAGTTGGAATACTGATTTAGCGAATAACAATGTCATTTGTCTATATCAAGTTTTCAGTTTTCTTGTTATAAACACAAAGCTGCACATATTATATAGTTACATAGTTTATTATAATTATGCGATGAAGATATTTTGTACATTTTGAGTAATCATTTCTTAAAAAATAAAAATCATGAGATATGCAAATGACTCTGTTATTCGCTAAATCAGTATTTCAACTGGACAAACCTTTTCAAGAATAGCTAAATGTATAATTTTTACAGAAATTGTCACGAGTATATTTTGTTTGTTTGTTTGTTTTGTCTTGCATGTGAAATTCATCTGCAAAACTGCAAGGCAACTTGTAATACACTATCTGTATATCGATAACAGTAACTTGTTGATCCCTTATGATTTATCCATACCCCCGGAGGGAGGGATGGGGGGTTGTGGGCGCTCCGTAAGTAAACGAACGGGGACTCCTCTTTTAGGGGTAAAAATCAGCGATTTGCATGGTCTCTTTTAGGGTTTAAAATATGAAATTTGGTATCTTTTAGGGGTACTGAAAATGGTTTTGGTATCTTTTAGGGGTTGAACCCATCTATTCATAGCACTGAAAATGGTTTTGGTATCTTTTATTGGAGATGAAGAAATTGTGAAGCCACGCCCTTTTGAAAAACGTACGGTATCTTTTAGGAGTATTTTGGAAAGTTCGTATATCTCCGGTGATGTACATCCCTTTGACCCATACACATTTTTCTCTAGTAAATATTCCGAACCAAACTGAGTAATGGAATGTTCGTTTTGCTAGTAGCTTTATCGATGACAGGTGACCAGAAAAATTGGTTACTGGCAAACACTCAAGAATTCACAGCTGTCTATGTGGGTACAAGGCAGGAATGTAGTATTGATAAAAAGCTAGCAATAGATAATCCAGATACCAAACTGATATGGTAGTGAGAGTCGTAAAACAGAACAGTATATAGGAAAGGTCCGAGCATGATTAGTTATGCCAGTGGAACAGAGAAACAAATATGCGTAGGCCGGGAAATAAGAGAAACCAAACATATAGTGCACGAAAGAAACTCGTAGGAAAGATTATTTTTATTTCCATCCTAGCGAAGGTCCACACACGCTATCTTGGTCACTTATATATTTGCATAGATAGTCTGCGCTAAATCATTCTCTTTCTTATACAATAACTAATGGTACAATAAATTTAAATGATACAGTGACTTTCAAAATGACGATTGACATGTCTCGACATAGATACTGTAAGGTTTTATATGTCATTGCCGACTTTTCTAAGCCCTTTTGGTCCTTTTGGTAGTGACGTGAAAAGTATTTTAGTTCTGGCTAGTCTTAGCAGCTGTTAACCCAGCCTGTGCGATCAAATGTGAAAGTCAAGGTGATACAAGCAGACAATTGATAACTGGAATATTAGCAGAACCGGCTTAGGCAATTGATTTGTGATTATTACGGAATCTAATGATCATGATACATGATGCTGCTGTCTATAAATGATGATAGTAGTAATTGATTAGTGACATTCCATTTCAGTCCTGTTTAAATATATTTTGCATTTCATCTCGTTCCTCGGTCAATTGCTTTTTTACACTTTCATGTCATTTCTATTGTTAGTATCTACTGATTAGCTTCGTAGTTTCAAACTTTAACATTTTGCTGTTTTATTAGATGTTTTTATATATTATCTGATCAGCACTGATTCACGTTTCTGCATTAGTAAAATGTTAGTGAGGCGAGAGAAGCGGGAAGTGCTCTTCTTTCATACATTATTCTCAAAGTGAGTTGAGTTTCATCTTTCTATGAATATATTTTTCCTTTTTTTACTTTTTTTAGTACTAATACTACCTCATCATCACTTTTTTAATGGTTAATCACTAATGTGTTAACTTCAAACGGCTCACTCTTAGGAGACCTTGATCTTAACGCTTGTAATACCACCACTAAAGTGTCTATATGATATATGGCACTTCTTTCATTACTCATCCACAACATGTCTGACTCCAAGTACATTGGTGAAATATGTCCATCAATAGCTTGAAAAAACGGCATAGTTTCAAGCATAGTTTTCTGTCAGTCTACAAATCTTAGGTCTAATATTTTATTTTCATCAAATCTAGAAAGATCGTTTGAGGGTTTTTAAAACTGATGCAATTTTCCATCAGCCAGAGGCGTCCGTATTTACCTGTCTGCGTATCTGGTCTTGGTGGTTTTTCTCAACGTTTCATGCCACGTCTAAATTATTGCTGTTGTTTTGTTGCATGAAAAGAGGGACCGGTTGGGATCTGTTTATTTACTCGTCTGTGGCGCTTTTTTTAATTTCTATTTTAATTTTTTCTTCTTTTTTTTCTATTGCCCGTTAAATAATCTATCGAAATTCAATTACTCCCGAGGGCTTCTTGGTGGATCACTCAATAAAATTATTTAATATTTTAGATAACCTTTTTCCCTGCTTTTATTCGATCTGATTAAAAACTGACATGTTATTTCTAATAGAATTTTTTTCTCACTGAGAACCGTGAACGCTATTTTAAATTAGCCGCATTGAGCTATTTTTAGCATCAAATTTTACATCCAAAAGTGTGCGTGCATTTCAGTATATTTGATAAATACCAAATAATCATAGTGTATCTCGTGGACTGTCAAAGAACTATTACATTTACTGTAAGCTGGGATTGTATTTTTTCATGTATATTTTCTGCGAAGTAGTATTGCATTTACTTATTCTAAAACTCGTGAATAATTAATGAGTGAGTTTCAAAGCAAATGAATACCAGTCACGAGTTCTATAACTACTGATATACAATTATCCTAATGTGCATAAAGTTAAAACTCTGTTTTCTCCCGATAAAGTAAAAAAAAAACAATTCGTGTTTTAGTTGAAAATACTCCAGTTTAGTGTTGTGAACAAAAGTTCAAACGTTATTATCATATTACACTTTTGTTTAAATTTGAAAATTGAATTTTTTTGATGCGCTTATTCCAACAATATATGCCTGATTTGAATTGAACCGATGATTTCTAGTACAGTAACAGTATGTTGGGGATACGACTGTTCAATGGGGTCAAAGCTCTGGGGGCCGTTGTACGAACCTGGATAAAGTTATCCACTGGATAAAAATTATCCCGCACTCTGTAGATTTTCTTTAAAATGTATCCGCTGTATAGCGATTTTTCCGGAAGATCGATAGCGCTATTCTGTCTTCAAACAACCGACCCCCGAGGCAGACAGTGCAGGCTTTTATTTGAACGTCCACTGACCCATCTCGGCACTAAACCTACATACGATTTTATTATACCAACACAAATGCAGCACAACTACACCAGAAAGGTGAATGATGGATTTCGCATTTTGATCTTTATTTTTACAAAACATGCATATTTTTTTTAAATATACGGCCAATATTTTGTCACCGTAATACTGGTCATCTTGAAGTAATTGACATTGCTAAAAGCAGATTGAAAACTCCCAATGCGGTCAATCAAAGAAAGCATTTGATGGCAAATTAAACGTTTTTGGCTAAACAAAATAACACACAAGTTCAGCAGACTCGGTGTGTTTTTATGGACTTCAAGTTCTATTTTAAATGTATAACTTTTTCAAGCCTGGTTATTGCTACGCCGTAAGCAAAATGCGCAGCGCATGAAAAGTAAACAGATAATTCAGAGCAAGTGCAAACCGTTGCGCCTAAACAGTGGTTTTATTCGTCATTGTGATATATTATGTGCTTACGTTATGGTAAACACAAAGCTGTGTCCATAACTGTAAGTTAAGCATAAGCCGATCAATCAATACACACAAAGACATAAACGCAAGCATAAGACTAAGGATCAATACTGCATGTTCTTCTTGTATTGTTCCTGTGCTTGCACTAATGTATGTCGCGTTATTTCACAGCAAAAACATCAATGCCTGCCGGCTTATATCGCAAGTGAGGACCAAGCGTTATGCGTTAGAAATACCAGAGAAGCCTCAATCGTCTGCGACTGTTTCTTCATCACCGTACAAATTGCTACCTATAATCTGATTGTCTACGGCAGTGTTTGAGTACAGCGCCTAAGTGTCTGCCCCCTGGAGCTGAACTAAACTGTTCCTAAATTTCCAGCGTTTTTGAGCTTAAATCGTTCCATGGGACATGAGACGTTTTGGCCAAAAGATGGAAAGTTTGCAATTGTTTGACTAGCTCTGATTACATTGTTTCGTCAAGAAAAGCCTGGTTTCCATATAATCAAGAACGATCGTAAACGGTCGCAAGCGATCGAAAAAAAGTTTCGATTATAGGGAAACCGACGTTTTTCGATCCTACGACCGTTTTGGATCCATATATGATCGCGATCGAAATCGTTCAAAAACGGTCGTAGGATTGAAAAACTTTGTTTTTTTTCCTCCAAAAAATCGAATTTTTTTCCCGATCGTTTGCGACCGGTTCTCGATCGTTTGCAACCGGTTCTCGATCGTTTGCGACCGTTCTCGATCGTTTGCGATTATATGGAAACCAGGCTTGAAAGGTGGATTGGACACATCATTTACACTCATTAAAGTTCTTCAGCTCTATACGAAGGTTATTCCAACAAAAAGGTTCTTGATAACTAAATAATTTTTTTTCCATTTCAAGGTAGATTAAGGTAGAAAAAGCCTAAAACCATCCATCCTAAAACTATATTGAGTCCTCTTTACGATTCTTAATGTATAACGGAGAATTTGCGTAATCATGACTTAGCAAAAGTATACTCTATTCTAAGAAAACCAACTTCGACGCAGCCCTATTTAATAATTTACTAGTTTTTTCTCAGTTGTTAAGAAAGCATTGCAAACATTTTTTGTGGTTGTGGTGGTTTGCCTCTTCGTTATAGCCATACATTATTCTAATTCTAAAGCAATCAAAAACACATTCAGGTCACCAGCTTCCTCTTATCAGTTAGGAATTTTAATGTGTATCCAATTTACATGGGAAAGGGAGCTTCTATGTAGGTCCCGTTAATTAAGTATAGCCGGACAAGTTATCCCGCCCCAGAGCACCAATGTTTTGTCCGTGATATAGCTGGGACAATTTCCCTTCATAGATCTTCATATATTCAATGCGTATCGTGGACGCATCTTTGGTTTATTTTGCTCCAGGAATTTATAAACAACACTTGTCCCTCCTAGCTAGTTAGTCTTGGAATCAGAGAAATTTTAGCGCTAAAGATTAGAAATACAAATAATCCTCAAAAGTTTTTTTTTCTTCTTGTTCATATTATGATTTTTTTTTAATATGGATGCATGTCGTTTTGTTCTTTGTGACCTAAGAAAAAAGTGATTATCATTTGGCTGTCAGTCCCCCTTATTAGATTATCTTAGAGAACAACAAACTTAATTCCTTGTGTTTGACAAAGCAGAAACTACATGAAACTGAACCTACTCAAAAGAAAAAAAACAAAAACAGTTGTTGATTGTTCTTGCCATGCTTCATTTTAATTTGTCTAACTTAGCTCCATATAATAATATAAGTTTTACCAGCAGAGATGACAAGAATGACCTCCCCCTCTTTCCGCCCTACCCTGATCATATGAGGACATCAACTAACCTGCTAGTTGTCATCAAGTTAAAAGTATGTAGGAGTGTGGTTTTTGATTAAATATAGAACGTAATATGCCCGTAAGCGAAATAGTTTGTTTCAGGCTGTTTTTTTTTTTGTGTGTATTCCTTTGAAATTATTGTAAATACAGAGACACCATTAATTGTGGGAGCTTACGAATATGCTTAAAACCCTTGTTTGTTTGTTTGATGAAAGCTGAAAGAACTACGTCCTTGTTCGTGCTTCGATTATTGCAAAATGAGCTCTATTCCACAACATAGCAGCCAGCTTTTAACACGAGGTCTTATTATATGGAAGAGCTTCGCAATCAACGAAGGATATGAATCTGAAGCATGATGAGTAGTGACCAAAAAATCGTTAAAAACGTAGCTTAAAGGCATGAGTGGTGACAGATTTTCTATTGTACTAACTCAATGGCCGTGCTTTTGAATATCTTTCATAAATCAATAAGTAGAGCTCTTCAGTGAGTTATTGTTGAAATAGTTTTAAAAGCTCTTCTCTCATTTCGTCGCAATTCATTACATCGAACGATTTCTAAATATTTTGTTAATTGCATTTATTTGTATTTATAAATAAGTTTGGTAATGTCCTGCTGTTTTTGCCACTAATATTATTCTAACTGCTGCTGTTTTGTTCTTATGGTTACAATCACACTAGCAATCTGTTTCGTGCTGACAATGCAAAATTACGTCCATCTTTCTTTATCCTTCCTTTTCATTCTACATTTCGCTGTCCTATCTCCAAAGAGAATGCAATATCATGGTCCATTTGGCTCTTATCAATAGAAAGCAGGACTGTATTTAAGCTTTATGGGAACTCAAATAACTCCAAGAATCTCTAACCGGATACTCCATGTTTAACCTTCACGGCATGATGGAGCCAAAATGAAATTTCAAATACCATTTTTGTAGCAAGAAACACTAGGCATCCTGCTGGCTGGTGCCAGTGTCTGCATTCTAACGATTACCTTTATTTTCATATTATCCAATTGTGGGGCATCGCGTTTCCAGAGTCCAAGGTAAACCTGACTGACGGGTTTCAACAGGTTTTACAGTACTTCTAAAAATGGCTCGTGACGTTATTGTGGTTGTCATGGAAATGGACCGGACAAAATATTCAATGTAAATATAGTGTCAATGTGACATAGCCTGTTTGAGAATGACAGGTAAACATGTTAGATAAGTTCCATAAGTTTTAATACTCTTCTAAAAACTACTTTACGTAATTATGATTTGGTTGCTATGGAAATAAAGCAAAATTTTTGGACAAGAACAGCTGATATTTTTTGGATGTATCCCCCTTACTCTCACGCTCTCTTCTTTTCCATTCCCTTTTTCACTTTTGCATTGTCATAGTAACTTTTCCATGTATTTGCAAGCTAACGACGTGAACATTTGCTCACCTTATTACCCATGTCATATTTATCAAATAGAAGAGGCTTGAGCGTTCTTTATTCAGTAATAGAACACGATGGAAAGTGACGAAGGCACGAGAGAAGTGATGGGAGAAGAACGAGCTGAAAGCGAGTTTTCCGGAAAATTGCTAAAAGCTGAATGACAAAGAAAACCTACATCAAAAGATCCAAGGGAATCACGACCATTTTGACCCGAAAAAAGTCAAAACTGGAAACGAAATCAAAGTAACAAAAATGATAACATTGACAGCAAGGTTCTTTTACATATGTGCATTTTCATTCAGCTTTTGTCTAAAAACTTGATCGTTTGTGCTTTTTTTTTTGCATACGAGTGCATCAGCTCGATCGATAAACTAAACTCAAACACTAAAACAGTCGGGCTAAAAACAAAAACAGAAAATAGTAGAAAATAAATAAAGCTCAAGTCTTTTTTAGCAAAATATATATTTATTATAATATTTTTCTACTTACAGAAAAGCAATTTCCATTCAAGATTTGCTAAAAAGCACGCTTTCCTTTTATTTTAGGCGATAAAAACTTTCCATTTGTCAACTTCAGCCATTTTTCACCATGACAGGATCAGTTGTGCTTGTTCTGGTCAATTGACCAATCAGAGCGCGCTTTACAAAAAATGATGTCGTTAGCGTGCTTTGTTCACTTATAAAGCACGCTTCTCGACCAATGAAAACGTGCGTAGTATCGCAAGTATATAATAAATATATATATGAGTGTGTACTTAGCAAATGTAGATTAAAATATTTGTGGAAGTTAGTTTCCGTCGTTTTAGAACTAACGAAAACATGTTTACTATCTTGCGTCGTCGTTTTTTGCTAGTTATTTACTTACTCATTTATTTGGTGGCTTCCAAGTAATTAACACAAAAAATATAAATATCTTAGTATATCACTTGTACCGTAAAACGAGCGAAAAATGCAATATTGGTATGTTCATTAGATGCCAATTTCTTATAAAACCTGCAATGCCAAGCTGGAAAACATAGTTTAAAGACAACATTGACGATATGAGAATATTATTCTTTATTCTGACAACCTTAGAATGGAAGCGACAGAAATTCAATATAGGTTTGATATATAGTAGCATAGTATAGATTTAGAATTGTGAGTTGTTTGCAGTCAGTCTCACCGGTAATATAAAGGCGGGATTTCCCTTTTCCGCGTTTTAGTTTGTTTTGTCTTCGTGTTTTCAGCTTTAATGGATGGTGCATTATAGAAGGATGTGTATGTTGTCAGTGCTTAAGTTCAAATGAATGGAAACATTTAATAAATTCACGCCCTTCTCTTTTTCAGTATAAAAAGTGTTAAAGGATTAACGACTGTGATGTGAAAGCATGTCATTAACTGACCAAAAATATCAGCAACGACAAAACCAACATACAGAAATTGAAATGTAGATAAGGTGATAAAAAGAGACAAAGAGCGATCACAAAAATGCATAAAGAAAACAAATGAAAAAAACTAGGAAACGAATGCAAAAGGCGAAAAATTATAAAAAAGTAACCCAAAAGTTTTAACAGTAAAAATAGATACTGTCAAAAAAAAAAAAAAAAAAAAAAAAAACGAAAAAAACCCGAACATAACAATTAATACAAAACAAACACCAAGTGAAATGGAACTTATTAAAGCGGTACATAAGATACGCGCGGGATCCCTGTGTATTCGCCACATTCTGACAGCAATGACAAACATTTCATATAATTTTTTTATGAACTAAGCCTGCATTTTCAGAATTTTTCCATGCAAATTATACCGCTGACCATATAGCTAATTTTACGAGTATTTATTAGTTACATTGTATATTTGTCTAGTTTACCTTTTTTCATATCCTATCTAATCACTCAACAACAGTCAATCCAAATATTTCACTCAGAAATAAATCATGAATTAGGTAATGATATGAGAATTTACTGACAAATTCGAGTGAATAAGTGGATCTGCACAAACAGATTATTAAAACCGAAAATGAAAATAGACTGTGGCCTAACACCACTTGATGTTTCATTTCCTTACATCCTGTCTTGGCTAATAATATCGGGGCTTTCATCTCAGTTTAATGTTATATTGACAAACATTGGAAAGGTGTTATAAGTGAAAATTTAAAACTTGATATAACCATTTTGCAATTTATCTATTAACTATTGAGATTAAACGTAAACAAGCTTATTACTTCTGTTCTCATAAAATGCATTAATGAATTCATGTACAAAATTATGTTTAATATAATAAATTTAAATCTAGAATAGCAGCATTAATCTAGACATTTGATAAGAAATATACAATATTCGATCGCGTCTGATCTGTGCGAGGTTTAAAATATAAAATGCATTAAAAATTCATGAAAAAAATTATGTTTAATATAAAAATTTTAAATCTAGAATAGCAGCATTGATCTAGACATTTGATAAGTAACATACAATATTCGCGTCTGATCTGTGCGAGGTTTAAAATATAAAATGCATTAAAAATTCATGAACAAAATTATGTTTAATATAAAAATTTTAAATCTAGAATAGCAGCATTGATCTAGACATTTGATAAGTAACATACAATATTCGCGTCTGATCTGTGCGAGGTTTAAAATATAAAATGCATTAAAAATTCATGAACAAAATTATGTTTAATATAAAAATTTTAAATCTAGAATAGCAGCATTGATCTAGACATTTGATGAGTAACATACAAAATTCGTGTCTGATCTGTATAAGGTTTAAAGCAGCTTGCTTGACGTAACTCACTGTTTTGAATCCCGCTTATGTTGTATGCATTACCTATAGATCATTTGTCCTGGAACTTGTCTCTAACACAGCCATTTCTAGTGTCGAAACGTAATCGTTTTCATTTGATTGTTTTCGTAGAAATTAAATATTCTGCAAATCGAAGGAAATCTACTGACTTCGGTTCTTTTAAACAACAGTTTAATAAGAGGGTTAAGACAGGAAGACACGGTGGCAAATTGACAGAAGTACATAATATCAGCTAAACTAATTTCCTACAGATATAGGTCTTAGATACTACTTGTCATGTAAGGCAAGTTTTGTTTGCTAGAATAACAATCTAATATATTTGAAAATACTAGCTCGGAAGTATTTTGCGCGCGTTGTATTGCTAAATGCATTGGGACTAGTACTAAGCCTGTATTGGGTGCATGCATGCATCAGAAGTGGAACGTAATGTGATGGTAAACTATCATCTAGGTTAGTTTATTATAGATATTATTAAACCGACAGACATGAAGATGTTTGTATCGATGTTGGTACTGGAAAGGATCATGATGATGATAGTGATGATGATGGACGTTGAGATGGCTGTGATGATGATGATGCATGTTATGGCGATGATGATGATGGCGGAATGTGTATAGTTTGCAGAAAAAAATAATAATGTGCAAATTGACTGATATAGCCGAGTTGATTTTTACTGGATTGTTGGTTAATTCAATTAATTCCAATATAATCGTGTGAAATTACCAAAAAAAAAAAAAAAAAAAAAAAAACGCGCAATGGAAGTCTGGATATATTTTTTAGTGAAAGCCGGGTCCATCATAATGTAGTGCATCTGTAATGTTGACGTTTAAATTCTGAAATCAGTTAGTTTTAATTGCCCTATTTCATTATGACGTCACATCAAAACAAATCTATTGTTTCAAAGTAACGTTAAGAATCATGGTCGCTAGAGGGAATACAGCATATTTAGTTAATTCAATTAAAAATGGGCTAAAAATCTATTTATAATAAAAGAACAAAATATATGTTCAAGTGCAAAGCAAAAATGTGCAAAAGGAAAAGTATTTAGCCCGAATTGGGTCTGTTCTTATTCATGTAAACAAACCATGACGTCATAGTGAAATAGGGCAATTTCACACGTTAACATGGGAAATTTTGTATATCTAAAAATTCCGCATGAATCACCTCGGCTATATCTGTCAGTTTGCACCTTTTTTGTTTACGTGTGTTACTGTACTAATTGTCAATACAAATTATTCCTTGTTGGATATAGGGGATTATAAAGAAGTCTAAACGATAGGTATGTTAGCTTCGAAAAATCGATAAATAATACACCTCCAAAAAACTCAGGGCGTGTCTTTTGATTCGGGACACCATATCAGAATAGGAATACCGCAAGGAATACCGCAAAACTGTTCTCCAAAAATCAAACTCGAATTTTTCTCATTTTTTCTCTGAAATCCTGAAACAACCAGATTGACGGATGTGTCTCTATAAATACACTGATATTTGCACATGCGAGAATATTAGCTTGAGCGATGAAAGGTTTTCGATTTATATATTTTAAAAAATCTGACTAAAACGAGACAATACACGCTCACATTGGCATTTACAGACGTAAATATGCCATATAAAGTTCCTTTGGAAGAAATATTGTTAAGCTTTTTAATCTTATTCGACCAGGTGTGGTTTATGAGCCATGGTCTTTCGATGTTCACATTTCAATATCTTGACTTTTTATAATGAACCAATAAAAGAAAAATCTGTCCAATGATACCTCATTGAGTTTCTTTAGGTTGCATGGAACCGTGGTAAAGCTACGTGTCACGACCATGAAAAAGGAATTCATGCAATTGCCGTGACGATCTGGGGCCGGTTGCACGAAGTCTGAATAAAGTTATCCACTGGACAAAGTTATCTGCTCCATGGAATTTCTTTAGAATTTATCCGCTGGATAGGGATTTATCCATTGGAAAGCGCTATTCAGGCTTCGTGCAACCGACCCCTGATTTGCATTTACACCATTTTCTACAAAAGTTTAAAACAACCACTTGAATTTAGCAACTGGCATGATAATGATGAACGATAGATGAATGACTATGTAGATTTCACCAGCATGTGCAGTGGTCTCACAGATCCCAAGGTTATGAACTTGAATCTCATTAAACAAGTCGATAAAGCTCAATTTTTGCCCTTTTTTCAGACCACTATTGTTCGCATCTACACATTATATAGTTTGTATATTAAAATTGTGAAGTTTAGAAAATCAGCAAATGCGCATAGCCTGCAACATTTTGAATTAAAAAAAATTCCTGAAGCTGAATTTAGAAAGGTACCTAAAAATTTAGACATGAGGCCGTTTGGGCGGGGCCACATTTAAATTAGTCTTTTAATATATTATGCTACGAATTGGTGGTTCGGTGTAACCCATAAACATACAATGACCGCTGTTTTGAAATCTTTTGCTCAACTTCGTTCAAGATGAACCATCAATACGAGCTGACGAAACACTGATTTGATGAATTAACTCAAAAACAAAATGGATGAAAAAGAGAAAATTAAAGCGTTGACAGGAGTCCCAAAGGTGTTTCAAGCAAACCACTTTTCATACTATCTGAACATATAGCCATAGCATTTTGCTATTGTCATTCATTCACTGCACGTGCTAAAAAAATATGATTTTAATGGATATGATAAAATCAAGATTAGACGTGCCGGTACTGGCTTGCCGATGCATTAAAAGAAATATCGTTTTTCAGCTTGCAGACTAAGGCGAATTTCAGAAATATCAGAAATGTTAGTTCGTATTTTCAATTGAAAGTATTTTTCAGACATAACTTGGTATAAATAAATTATGTGAATGATACAATTTTGGAACATGCGTAGCACAGGAAAAAAATTGTGATTCTCAGAATGGTTTTTTTTTTTTTTTTTTTTGTTGCACTTTCCCAACAATAACCCAAAATAAACCCATTTTGGTAATCCCAAATTTGAACCCAATGTTGGATTTTGTAGCATTTTCCCAACCATAACCCAAAATAAACCCATTTTGGGAATCACGATATTTTTCCTGTGAGAACTGTGCCCATTGGGGAACTACTGATAACATTTATATTTTAGTTCTCATCCTTCAATACTAAATGACAATCGACAACCAAATGATGTTTCTTTTTGTAACACAAAGGATATATTTCAGATATATTTTAAGTCCCTCCCGGAAAAAGACGTCGGAAGAAACTTGATAATTTAAAAGCAAATGCTAAACACAAGAATCTGTTATGATACATATCGAATTTGTTTAAGAATTTAACTGAGAAAAAGTGACTGTGATCAATGGAAAAAAATATTTCGGATATATTTTAAGGATATATTTTAACGTCCCTCCCGGGAAAAAACGTCGGGAAAAAACTTGATCATTTAACAAATGCGGAACATAAGTATCTGTTATGATACATATCGCAATTCGAAATTTAAATAAGAAATAGTTACTGTGATTAACGAACAAAAATATTTCGGTATCAACTTGTTTTCTTATTTAGAGCCTAAACACCAGCGTAAGAATGTTTTTGAAGAACCTTTTTCATTTCATTCAGTTGCTTTTAATTCAATATATATTATTGAGCTAAATATTATATTGAGAATACAAACCATGAATAGTGTATCTCGCGTATAGCTTGAACTTCACAATATAAGATACATCTGAACAGTATTTGGAATAAATTAAGGACATTTTTCTTGTAAAATGTGAGCGAGTGAAATCAGATTTCTCGAAACAGAAAGCCGTGTTCGACACAAAAATGTTAATCTAACCTGAAAAGATGCTCTCGAAGAAAAGTAAAACAGATTAACTTCGTGCTTTCAGTTTTAAATCCGAAGATTTCCCATATTTATATTTGGATAATCTTTATTTGTTAATGCTAAATATTATGATCATTTGTTTAAATAAACGAAAATGTTTTGATTTCAACAACCACACCGAGGAACAAACTACACATGTACAAAATATTAATGCTTGACCTTGAATTTCAAAACGGTAAAAAAATCTAAATGTCATCTACAATTTGTCCTTTTGCCGTCTTATCACACATAACCACTAATTTGCGAAAAATTACAAATATACAGATTAAAAATTTATGCAATGAAATATAAAGGATATTGACAGTTTTTGCCATGAAATTACTTAGAACTTCAAGAAGATTAAGTAGAAACAGTTGTTCTTTCAATCAAAACATCAAAACAAAAAAATACTTCCACGTATCTTGTCTACTCATTTTTTTATTTGTTATTGATGGTGATGGGCTAAAAAAATCACTCTTCGTTGCACGAAAATCTCAGAACTCGAAGATTATTTCTTTGTTTTGCAAAAACTTGCTCTTTTACTTCTTTGTTCGAAAAGAGGCATGGTTTTTGTACTTCAAAGTCATTGGACGCATCAAAAACAGTGTGAAATCAAGCATACAACCTGCGCTTGTGCTGTGCTGTGTTCTAAGCTAAATCAAACCACCTAGCAACCGAAATGAGTAAGCTATATTAATAAAATTCCGGTCTTCTCAACGAAAACGTCTAGTCCAATATGTAAAAATATTAATCAAAGATAGAAATCGAAAGGTTTCCTGCATTTTATCAAAAGGCATAAATTTTGATTGACAAAAACTGAAAAGTCCTGAAAAAAGCCCGCACATCCAAGGTTATGCAACTACAAAAATAACGAAGCTGGAATATTAAGATTTCATGTACTGCATTTCAGGCGATCGTTAATACAAAACTTGTACAACTAAATCTGCTTTTTTGTGATATCAACAAACTAAAAGTATACGTCAAGTTTTTTTGACGTTGTCAAACCGAATCTAGCTACCAAAATAAGGCAACTTTGACGCTGAGATTCACCTCTGTCGCGCGAAAAAGATCTAGAAAATTGAGAGTAATTGTACAATATAATGTACAGCTATTCATTTCATATTTCCGTAAGGTGTTCAATAATTATGATTTACAGTAAAAAGTCTTACTAAATTGTCTACTCACCCACCAGTAGTGAAGCTCTCTGTGTGGTCTTCAACACGTTCTTCACCTTGATAAAAAAAACCCTCAAAAATCACAACACCGTGTCTTACGTTTCGTTTCCTTGTTCCCGTTGTGTCCAAATACTTCGTTGCAAACTGGCTAAATGGGAGTGAAATTATACGACAGTTTCGAATCACCCACGTTAACTACCACCTCCAAATTAAAGTTTCCTTCAAGAAAATCAAACACAAAGCCTCAAATCAATTCACAATAAACAAATGTTGCGATCGTTATTGGATGCCACTAACTTACCACTTCTCATATTCTCAATATTTCGCAATTTGCATACCGTTTAGTAAAGGATTCATTTCCGAAAAGCACGAGGCTTGACTCCCAAATGATGTGTGTGTCTCCCAAATGACCATTATGTCCAAATGACGGCCGCATTATGCGTCATTGCTTTTGTTAACTTGATCGTTGTTCTAATTTCTCAGTTGGTTGCTTGTAAGAATGGTTTTTAAGGATACTTAACCCCGCAGTGCGCTCGTATTCGTGGAGTTGGCGTAGTATAATAACTGGCCTCTTTTTTTGTTAATTATAATGTTAAAGAATAGATAAAAGATCCTCACCGACTACGTATCAATATGTCGATAAAGTATCATTAAATTTAAAAGAATTACATTTTCGAGTTTATAAAATGACGGGCTTTACAATATATGCGAGATTTTCAGATTCACATTGAAGAAACACAAATGAGGCTGTTAATCAAAATGCATGTTGCCTGAATTTTAAAAAGAAAATCATTGCTGTAAGTAAGTTATTTCTGAAATTAATAACTTGCTTAGAATTTACGTTAAAACTCACTAAATAACCCAGGGCAGTATTGGGAAAAATCATTAACGTTGACTTTTAATTCACTTCGTCATTAATTGCCGTTAAATAAGAAATATTCGTGATCCTAGTGCTGAGGATGGCCTATAGTCTTTCCAGGAACTCAACAAGTTCAGCTTGACAAGATGGCGCTGTTCAGCTAACATTTGAATGCCTTAATTGCATTTTTTCTTAAATCTCACAACAATTGACACGGATGAAAAAAATTTGGTTTCTGCATATTACTCCATACTTTTGCTATGATAAACTTTTCGATAAACTTTTATTTATTCAGCAACAACAGCGAACAAACCAACAAAAGGCATTACAAAACAAAAACAAAAAACAACAACAATAAAACAAACAAAGATGCAGGTTATCAAGGATACAAACAAAGAAATCGTCATATTTTTTCTTTTCGTTGTGAGGTTGTGCAAACATAACAAAACGAAAGGCTTTTTATTTTTAGATAGTCGGGTCGAGTCAAGTATCTCAAACCTGGCCAACTTTGCATCATTAAAGCCCGATTTACACGGTGCGATTTGTAGTATACAACTCCTACGACTAGTTTTAGAACGTTTTGAACCTCACTACTAGTCGTATACTACAAATCGCACCGTGTATATCTGGCTTAACATTTTGCAACCGATTAACAGGTTAGCTCAGTTGGGAGAGCGTTGGATGTTAACCGGCTGCGGGCTCGAATCCTCTGCCGGACCATCACTCAGGTTCTTTGATTTATAATTGTTAGGCTTCGCGTCTTCTCGGATAAGGACACTTTCACATTAGCAATAACGGGGGGACGTAAAAGAACGACGGAGGCCGCAGATCACGACCATCTTCGGTGATAGGTCTACACTAATACATACTAACTACTAATCAACCTCATGCTTGTAAAACCGGATTACATACTATAAATATAAGATTGTAAAACGCATTGAGATATTAGTGAAATGCGCTATATAAGCACTACATTACATCATCAGCGGTTCATTGAACATTGCTTGTAGTGATTGTCATTTCTATCTATAGCTCACTAACTTTGCCGCCAAAATGCAAAGGTACCAAAGTGGTGTTTCCGTCTTATCTAGCGAGAGCACTTGTTTTTTGTTTCAGTTCCTTTGTTTCTACTCCTATATATAGCACATTAATAAGTGGGCGTATTGTACATGTTTTCTTGAGAAAAAAACTTGATGCCATCACTAAGCAAATGGATATCAGTAACTGAAATACCAAGTGACCAGAAATGTTAGGAATATCTGAAAGTTTCTGAAAAATCCTCTCAATAGTTTTGAGATTACCAAAATGTTTGTCTTCATTGGTCATGTTTTAATCCCTTAGCGTATTGTTTGTTCTTTGATCCGTGTTAATAAAGCACCAAACCTCGCTATGTTCTTTTCATTGAAAATTCCTGTAAAATACCCCAATATAAATAGGTTTTCATGCGCTCAAAATGTAGCTAACTCGCAATTGAAATTCAAGTTATACATTTGTACTCCAAAATATTGTTTTATTAGAAGCATCGCTGACGCAGACCATAATAGTACAATCTTGGCTATTTATCCGGCTTACATTTGTACATTTGCTTATCGACACTAACTAGTTTAAACTGGGCTTGTTATGTTTATAATTTGATTGCTTTCTTATAAACATTGACGTAGTCGTCCAACTAACCGTTTGCTGGTTATCGTAAATTTTGACTATTGCTCCAGATTGTTTTTGTAGAAAAAAGCCTTTAATCAGCAGTATTGTTTAACAACATTAACTCAGCCCACTCTTGTAAATTAACCACTTGAAATGTTATCATGAATTTTTACTTCAATTGTTTTCTTAAAAGCACTGACGCTGAGTCGCCCTTTCACCACTTGCACACCTCATCCGATTGTTTGTTCATGCGACAAAGCCCACTCTTATCTCCGATTGTGTTAAAAACTCGTTTTCTCAGAAACACTGACGTACTTTATTCTGCTGATCTTGATCTACCACTTATTAAAACTTCTCAGTTTACGTTATAAAACAATTAGTTTTCAAATGGTTAATTTGCCGGTTTCATATTGAAAAAGGGACTGGTTTCTAGTTGAGAAAAGTGCAAATTATTGAAATCATTCCTTGTGTTTTTAAATCATCAAAAATTTGAGAGCATATTTCAAGAGAACATGTTAAAATGAATAAATGATGAAAGTTTTGTTAAGATCGGATAAACACAGATAAATTTATTGGGACTTGAGTATTACAAGAAATGTATGTAGTGGAGGAACAGTGTCCTTCCAAAATATTTTTCCTTCATAAATTTAATATAACTAAAAAATATCTAGCAAATGAACTAAAGTAGCATAGTAATGATGTTTATCTTTGTGTTTTTGTTATTTGGAGATGTTTTTTAATGAATTATGTTTTGTTTTTGAAGACTAGAACTCAGTCCCTTTTTCAATATGAAAGCGGCTAATTGTGATTGTTATAATTGCTCGCTGTCAATCGATATCATGTATTGTTCAGTCTTTTACCACGACCACATCACCTAGGATTAACACAGGTAACCCAGACTGGCTTGTTGTGAGCTTTTCATAAAGAGGATGTATGTAGAATCTATACTCCATCACCAAGATTTTACAAATAAATTTCAAATTAAGTAACGTTCCGAATTAAGAACTAGTGTAGCAAACGGCAATGGAATGCATAAAGGTGTTAATTGTGTATTGTTTAAATGCTTGATCTGATTGGCTAAAACAAGAAAATCTGCCTTTTTTGAAACTTTTGGGATATTTTTCCTATATTTTATTCAAAATTACATTTCAGTTTTATTAAAGCGATCTTATTTTTTGCTATGAGAAAATTTTACCGTGGGACTCACTATGAAAAGCAAGCATCTCCTAGCCATTGTTTTGAGCAATTCTGATTGGACAAAACCATTAAACACAAAAGAAACACTGTCTTGTAAACAGCATTTTGTAGATTTTACTTAAGAAATGTGTAACCCTTAGCTAGATACATCAATATAGTGAAAATCAAAGAATTTCTACGTGGGGAAGATTTTTTGCCGCAGAACAATAGAAACCTCACTAGTTTTTACGCGTATTGTTACTTAAAGGAGATGACATATGCCTGTAGGGGAAGAGACGATGCAAATGGCGCGATTTTTGGACGATATCAGTAAGTACACCTTATATCTTTAATTTTGAGTTTTAATAATAATAATAATAATAATAATAATAATAATAATAATAATAATAATAATAATAATAATAATAATAATAATAATAATAATAATAAAAATAATGAAAACTTTATTTTGTTTTTCCATTTACAATTGTAAATCTCACTTGTTAAAGGTAATTTACAATTTGCTACAATAATAATAATAATAATAATAATAATAATAATAATAATTTGTTATAATAATAATAATAATAATAATAATAATAATAATAATAATAATAATAATAATAATAATAATAATAATAATAATAATAATAATATTCGTGCGTAATGTAACAAATATGTAATTAACTAGCCCAGATTTAATGTCCGCTGGTTAATGTAATTGCAACATACACAAAAGTAAATAAAATCTGCCATAATGATAATAATAATAATAATTCTCACTTTCCTTAAGCAGGACTTACAAATAAAGTTATGCCGGGGGGACTGGAATTTGTTAATTTATCATAATTTTAATTAATCTTTAAAATTAATTTTAATCAATCAGTACTATACAGTACTATACTTGCACGGAAATCTTTGAAAGTTCTCTTCGTGCGTAGTGTGACAATTGAGCAGAAATAGGTAGCGAGGGGGGAGAGCTGTGGCGAGCAGGTGACTCGGTAAAGTGTGAAATAACGAGTGACCAATCATTGAATAATACTGTCATTGTCATATTGGTACAGCTATGACGTCACTGGAAGCAAACGTACGCTAGTGCTTTCTGACATTTCTTTGTGTTTTAGCTCAATATTATTTAGTTCGGGCCGGAATGTTCGTTGCGAGTATAGTGTGAACATGAGCCAGCATTTCACAATGCGTGGATATTGTCTCAATAAAGTTAAAATGATGCTTTTGATGTGCGTACACAAGGCAATTTTAGGCAACAACATTAATAATGACAATACATTTTTGCTAAGTATGATTACGAAATAATTGTTTATGGGCTTCCTGTCGGAAGAAAGAAAAAGTTAAAGTGGGAGATAGAGATGTGGGACAAATGAAGACGTAAGGAGAAACAGACAGCTGTGTGTCAAATACCGTAGGAAGTTTTCTCCTTGATGGACTTAATTTCATCTCGTCCTGACCGGGCAGGAATTTATCTTGGCTATGTAAATTCTTCCTTTTTTTTTTCTTGTACGAATTAAATTTATTTTCCTGTAAACTGAACCATCTATCATCCAATAGTCCATTTCTTATATAGCATCCACGAGCGCAATGATATATCTTCTGATTTTACATCTACAGGCTATTGCTTTATCCTGAGGTACTTTAAAACTTAAAAATTTCATTAATTAACAAATACAGCCGATGGTTTTCCTCTGCTTTGAACTCAGCCGATCACATTCTCATATAGATCAAATTCCGTTCCACCTGCTCTGAGAGATCCTCCACTTTGTAAGAAATACATTCTTGATGGTTTTTCTGGTAATTATGATGAAGATGGTGCTAATATGATGGTAATGGTGATGGTGATGTTTTTTTAATGATTTGTAAAACTCACAAATATGAATGAATGATTTTCAAAACAAATCAGTACCCATGACGAGTTCTATAACTAGTGATAAAACACTCGAGGGTATTTATTAATAATATATTTAAATCTGATTAGAAAATAATATTTTTGTGCATGATTGATGATGGTGAGGATTTGGATGTTGGTAGTGGTGGTGATAACATGGTAGCGCTTTTGGGAATTGTGATTTGTGACGATTATGATGATGATGATGATGAAAACTTGTACAGCATTGTGCATGATTAGTCCCCTATGATTAGTCATAATGATTTGTATATAATTAAGTTGGTTGTGGTAATGGCGATATAGAAGAAATTAATGATTGGAATTGTGATATTTTCTGATGATGAAGAAAACTTAGAATCCCATATCGCGCGCTGATTGGCTATCGAGGAGATGAATTTAGCGTGGAATCCAACGTTACACAGGTAGCCCGTATGCTTTTCATTTCACAAGTAGAAGAAAAAAAAAATAGATATTGAGATATGGGATTCAAGAACAATCCAATTCCTGACTCGTGAATTCCACATTGAATTTCATTCGAAAAAGCGATATCGTTTTTCACGTGCATGAAATTCAATATAGAATTCCCTTGTCATTCATTGAATTTTCCTATAGTGCCTTATAAAATGACTGATGAGCGCTTTATCGGCAGATATGTATACAAGAATATAAGCCGCGTATCTATAGCGCCGATAAAACACTTATTCGAATTCTATAAATTGCTTCTAAAATTCCAAACGTTAATATTTTTTATGTAAAAATATTGATATTGTTTTCAATTTTATGGAGAGAAAATAGAGTTTTAAGTTTATGTAAATTAGGGCAGTTCTATATCACTAGTTATAGAACTTGTCACGGGTATTCATTTATCACTAGTTATAGAACTCGTCACGGGTATTGATTTGCTTTGAAAATCACTCATTAATTATTCATGAGTTTTAAAAAGGTATAATAATTGGTGAATTATGATCAATGATGATGATGCGAGTCACCGGTAGCCCAATTTATGGTATGATGAAAAATCAATTTGTTCGTTTTTAATCATAAACCAAACAGCATGCCAAATTGATTTCTAATTTGAAATTTTGCTTACATTGTTTTCAGTCCTTATCCATAATTGATATTGTGTCAACATTCGTTTTATTTAAAATCAAAACAATTAGAATTGTTTGTATGAAATATTTCAGTACAAATGATGTCTCCCTCAAGCAATTCTAGCTATTTTTGAATCACTGCTTAGTTGGAACGTGATTAAGGAAGTTGAAACTGAAGCCTGTTGTTTTCATTTGATTCGGTTTCGATTATTCGCACTACTTTAATAGTCCTGAAGTGTGATGACGTTTTACCCCCGTCTCTATACCATAATAGTTTTTAAAATCCTTTCATATTCAAATTTTATATTCCCTCAAGAATACAGAAACAATAGTCATAATTAGTGAACAAAAGAAATGTGAAAAGGTTTCTGGTCTAGACACGGGGGTAAAACGTCATCACGCTTCAGGCTTATTGTACAAAAAAACAAATTCAAGTCTGAGTTAAGGTGCAATAGCTCAACAGTAATATTGACATTTCAATTGAAAGAGCTTGAAATTAAAGCCAAGAAAATCAATTAATTCTGCTTTGACGTGAAATGTACTTCTGGCTTCACTTAACTGTTTTGATTTGGATGTTTTCATGTTATATAAATCGAGCTTTTCATTTTCACATGTCAAAAAAGCTGTTGTGATTCGTTATAGTCCTTTGCTAAATTGCTGCAGTATCAGAGAAATGTGATAATAATAATAATGCGTACGTTTGTTTGGCGCATCTAAAAGTCTCGCGTTTTCAATCATATTAAGCCATGTGGATGCGACTGATGAATAATATATACTGAGGATGTGCAGTAGATGAGTTGTGACCCGTATCATTTTTTTGCAAAAATCATGTAAGACTCAATTATAAAAAGAGAGCACGCCACACAAGCGAGAAATTTTTTTAATATATGTAATGCCATATAAGATTTAAGCCTGGTTTCCATATTATCGCAAGCGATCGAGAACAGTCACAAATGAGAAACCAAAGTTTTTCGATCCTACCTCCGTTTTTGAACGATTTCGATCGCGATCATATATGGATCGAAAACGGTCCTAGGATCGAAAAACGTTTGTTTCCCTATAGTCAATTTTTTTCCTGATCGCTTGCGACCGTTCTCGATCGTTCTCGATTATATGGAAACCAGGCTTTAGTAATGTCTAATAATAATTGCCGTCAAGCACTATGACGTCATGGCTTGTTTACATGAACAAAAATGCATCTAGTTCTGGCAAAATATTTTTCCTTTAATACATTTGGCATTGTACTTACACTTATAATTTGTTCCAATATTATAAGTGAACTTTTACCCTATTTTTCATTGATTTCAAGATGTCAAATCCCCTCTTTTGTCCATGATTCTATGCAATAAAACAATAGACTTGTTTACATGTGACGTCATAGTGGTTGTGGCTAATTCGTCGAGGCATAAACACAATAACACAAAGGGATTAAAATAAAAGCTGTAGGCCTCGGTGAATTCTAAGCTAGAGCGTATCTATTTTTTATGTGACTCTAGATAGATAAGAACTGTTTCACGCTTATGTGGCGTGCACTCGAAGTTCAAATTCTTTCAGAGTTTTAAATCGTTCTACTGATTTCATTAGTGATGACCAGGAGGAGGTGCAAAATAGGATCGACTTAGAAAATACTTATGAAGATGAAAAAATAAAGTTCTCGTTATACTTGGAAATCAAATATTCAAACTTTTAATTAGATTTTCCACAAAAAGCGGTTACCCAAGGGCATGTATGTATAAGGAAAATATTAAACAATTACTGCGATGCATCATGCATTGACAATTACCAAATTATGAAGTGTTGATTTTTTCTTTGAAGACATCCTACAGATTGTTTAAATAAGCATTTGATTGTTACTTCTACTAATGATCTTTGCAGCACACACGCAATGGCAGAAATTTACTAGACGCTTATAATGTCGTGTGTGTTGTTCGATTCAAACAAATAAGCACAGAGAGACATTGGAATAAAGACACGGTTAAGGCAGGTGAAAAGACGTACGCTGTAGACAACAGACAAACGAGCAGACAGACAGACAAATTAACAATCAAACAATAAGAGAAACAAACATACAAAAAAGACAAATCAATTAAACAAAGCATAGATAACGATTAAGAAATCTTCGCATGTTTACCGTTTGTTTTCTCTGTTCACAATCGTTGCGAGAAGCAAAGCTTTTTGTACAAAATTACACTGAATTTATCGCGCAGTGTGTCACTTATCAATTTAGATAGTAGTTCGAATCAGTCTATAATTATTGACTTATAAGTCCTTTAGATGCGCCTGTTGATAAAGCGAATTAATATTCAACCTATTCTAATATTTATCCGTCAACCAATAACCTATGAATAGTTTTTATATATACATTTCAATATCAATTTGACATAACGGAAGTTGTAAAACAATGTGAATGAAAGAATAAATTTGAAACAAAGTTCAAACAATATAGTATAATGTTCAAATAAAAGCCAATAAGCCAATGGCCTTTTGTTTGTTTATTTATTTGTTAAAAATTTTATGTACTCTCAATCGCCATGTTGTCTTACTTACCAGATTGAATGAAAAAGCGGTTGATCTTCATCTTCATTAGCAAATCCTGATCTTTTCTCAATATCTCCGTCAAAAAAGTGATAGGATTCCCAATAATTGACTTGTAAACTCAACATACACGCCATGCAGTTCACAGAGATTTAGACGCTGAGCCTCAGGCCAACTAAATGAAATAACTCGCATTAGCAAATCAAAAACTAGTACGATTACTGTATCAAAAGTAAACAGGAAGCCCAAGCAGTATCGTTTTTGCTGATAAGCGCACTGTAGAATCGTTCCAATAGCCCAGGAAAGTATAACGCTTTTATTTTTCATATACGAGGGAAAGTTTTTTATGTAATTTTTTAACTTGTTGCCAAATTTTTAAAACGTAGACAGCCCGAGTTTTGATAATGCGTTAGGAAGCACGAGCAATGGTGTGCGGATTCAAGCGCACAAGCCTGTCATTTCTATTGTTATAAACTTTCAAGAAAATCCTGTACAGGAAGGAATAACGAAAGAGCTAAAGAACCTTTATTTGCTCAATCAAAACAACTTAGTGTTTATCCTGTTTTTTTTTTTTTTTTTTTTTTTTTTTTTTTGTCGTTTCTTCCTTTTGTTGTTCTTTTCCTGGCTATTTTTTCTTTGTTGTGTCTTTTGTTGTTGTTGTTGTTGTTGGCTTGTGTATTTGTTTTTGCAGAATCCAAATTCTAATTCTATTTTAATTGAAATTTCGTGGTAAGTCACAGTAATTTGTTGCTTAGGGATTGATATTTCTCATAGAGAATCTCAAACTTTATTTTGTAGTGGAATTAATAGATTACGCATGTTTCTGATCGAAACAAAATTAAAAAAACACACGTCCTACCAAGAGTAAAAAGTAAGAAAAGTGAATGCTTGGGCTTGTTTCTATCATATCTTTTTTTTAATTCTGTATTATTAGAACAATAACTATTAAAATGATTTATTAGTATGTAATCTAGATTTGAGTCTAGATAAGTCTCTGTAAAGTGGATAAACTAAATAATTTCTTATCCAGTGGATAACTATTAATATCCAGGATTCGCACTATTGTCCCCTGATGCCTATTATATATTGCTAGCACCAGTATACCCGTATAATTTAAAAAAGGCATAGATTTGAAACAAGTGTCTCTGGAAAAAAAGAACAACAAGTTCTCATAATTCGTCTTTCCGGAATTAATAAAGGGACTAGGGACCAATTTAGAAATATTGATATAATCAAAGAGCAAATCTCAGCACATTACAGTTCGCATTAAAATTACAAAGTTTATTAAATTTCAGAAAGTTTAAACAAACACTGACTGATTTGTAGACCTTTAAGAAATCTTCAAAATTAGAGAGAACGTATCGCAATTAAGGGACGCCGGCTGTCTTCAAAACCCTTATGATTCTCTGTTATTTTTGGAACTTTTTAAAATGCCACTCATCCAGTACGTATTTACCCATACACGCCGAGGAAACGTGGTGATAATACCAAAAAATACGATCTTGTTTGGGGTTTGACACCTTACTTTGAGTGATATTTTAACACGGCCCCAGTCCCTTTTTGAATTCCGGAAAGTGGCATGTAAGAAAAAGAGTTAATCCTTATTCAATTTTCAAAATTCAGGTTAATCTTTGGATTTAAACTATATCAAAGATTGCGAAACACTAATCCCACCATTTCAGAAGTGTAAACGCACCTCCATAAAAACAGGAACATGATTCAAATCAGGGAGATAAAGGAAAGGACATTAGTACTTAATTCTACACTAAGGTTTCATAAACGTGTCTTTAATAGTATGACTTTGCTAAACAACATTAGTTGAGGATGTGATTATTAGTGTACGATGTATTGTTTTTTTCATGTTTAAGGAAATTATTTCAGGTTTAACATCCAATTAGACAAGCTTATGTATAGCCTGAAACCATATCCAAATCATGCCAGATCAGTTTGAAAACGTATGCAACGTCGACATCAAAACCGTAACGAAAATACCCATTCCATGCAGCAATATATTATTTGCGTAAATTTTTTCATATTCATTCAACCGTATTCATAATAGAAATAATAGACAGTGCAATAGATCTGTCAAAAGTTCGCACTGAGATACCTAAAATGAGGGTCTCAATGGGGTTAAGCGTCAACCGTCAAACAGCCTAAATTTTAACCGTCAAGCGTCAAAAAAGTTAACCGTCAAGGCTGATATTTTCACTTGTCGAACCAAACGTGTATACTAGTATCAAGTATTCAAAGACATTATATCTTTAATCGGTTAGATAAATGTGACAAACCGGCAATAAACTGATAAAAGGTCATTCAACTACATAAGTGAATTTGTGCATCTCGGGTTTAGCTTTCAGCAGATTCATGGTCAAGGGACGTGCTGGTCGAATATTCTAAAACCTCACTGACAAGGTCAATCAGTTCATATGACACCCGGAGTGGGACTCTCATTCTTGACTCTCATATATCGAATTGGCGGAGATGCTCGTCGTACCTTTCAAAATCGGAGATCTTGTACTTTAATTGAATATTTTTCCTTTTAGGGTATTCACATATATTCAAAAAGCAAGGTCTCGATTTTAGCACCATTTTATCTAATTGTTCGTTTTTAAGGTAGTTCGGGACCCTTGCTACTGCGCATCCTGCTTGCGCATGTGAAATCAAATAAAATTTCTCGTGCGATTAGAAAGAAATTTTGCGTTAGAGCCAAAATATGGTCATTCTTGAACTTTTTGTTAAAAAATAACATCATAGCATTACATACGAGCCTCAAAAGCAACTAGTGCTCATTCCCGCGCGTCCAAAACATTGAAATCATCTTATTTTCCGCGCGTTTTTTGCTTATAGCTCTAAAATTAGAACGGTGACATCCAATTATTTTTCCATTTTTATATTTGGCATAAACCCAGCTTTAAAATTTTGAAATAAAAAATACATGGTCTTTGAGATCAAAACATTGTAATTTTGACTTTTTTTGGGTAAAGTGTGCAAAAAAATTAATGAAGCTGTTCATTTAAATCTAGGTAAAATATCTCAGTCGATGTCTTTTCCAAGGAATAAATTCATGAGAACTATAGCGAAGGGAGCATTTTGTCAGACTCTTATAGCAGATTTGTGAAAAACTTTCAAATTTGTTCGCAAGAATAGTTACTTTCAACAAATTTGATGTTACTTCTTTTAGTTGAAATGGGGCAAAAATGGGACTATTACCACCCCCACAGTTCCAAAACAATCGCGGTGACCCCTATTTTTTATTTCATTTTTGTTTTTCATATGTGTCAAAAAGTTTAAAAAAAATTCTATCGGCGGGAAGTGTGGATTCCGAACTACCTTAAGTTGGTATCTTTTAGGATAGTCTATAAATCGTTGCCCGTCGCGAGCGATCTCTCGTCTTTAAAATGAGTATTGATGAATATGAAACTGATTGTGATAATACGGATAGAGATGTCGGAGTATTAGCCTGTCGCGAGGCCACCTCCCCTCCCCGAGAATGCCTGGTACTCAGGCTAATATCGATGAGACTGAGGCTAAGTCTATAATCACAAGCTCTGAAAAAACAATGATGATTAAAAAATTAAAGCAGGGACGCGTTATATGATTGCAAATATATTGTAAATATTATATTATCCGGATACTAGAGAAAAATCACTTAATTGACGTGAATCCAGTCTGAATTAGCGATTATTTAGAATTTTATTTATAAATTAAGTATTAAAAACTTGCCATATTAATATTCAATGATGTAACTTAACCGTCAGGTACTATGATTTACCGTCAACCGTCAAAATGCCAAAAATTTAGTCGTCAACCGTCAAAATGACGATTTTTTAGCCGTCAACCGTCAAAGCTACACCCCCATTGAGACCCTCTAAAATATCGTTTTACTATAATGGTTGCATAGTTTATAATAAATTTCATTGATATTAATTGACTGATTGTATATTACAGTACATTTTTTCGGACTCATTCGGATTACTGTGTAACGCATAACCGGTTGACGAATACTATGCTCCAAAATATATATAAATAAATGCTGGATCCAAAATGGCCACTGGTGCTTCTTGGGTTTTGGGAAGATATATATATATAGTTTTATTTTTCGCTAATACTTGCCTTTTGCTTGGTGTGTGATTTATTTGAGAAAACCTTTCTAACGAGAAAATGGGATATTCTGGATCATGGATCCAAAGATGTGTACAGCGGTAACTCAATAAACTTTCCATCCCGTTATCAGGCCCAATACCCCCTCTGCCGTCTCCTTATTACTGCTTTCCTTTTTGAACTGGTCATATCACAGTGGGGCGACGACTTAAAACCGAAGACACCAAGGTTAATTGTCAATAATCTAAATATTGACTTCAAATCCCAAGGTCGCTTCAGTTGAAGTCGTTGCACTGTCCCTCAATTGCTCTAGTTCACGATGACGTCACCTCTTGCTTGCCTGGAAGATAAAATCGCCAAACTCAACAGAAAATTCGAAAAAATCCCATCGAAACAATTTAATCAAAAATAGCCTGGTTTTAAAATATAAAATGTGTTTATATTTGCCAGATGATATTCAGAGCGAATTTGCGTTTATTCGACCCCCTCCAACGCCCATGGTTCTTTGCGTTTAAACAATAGATTTTTTGAAGATTGTTTTGCATGATATGACGTCATAGTGAATTATAGGGCATTTTGTCTCGATTAAAATGTGCAGACTCACTAACGAAAGTATACGGTTGTATGATATTTAAACACTTTATTATTACTATTACATCTTACTGTGAGTAAATTCCTTTACTCTTTTTAAATGCATGTAACCATTATACATTTATCTAAACAACGCGCAAAAACGCGAAAATATCTGACTGTATTTTGGTAGTAACAGTCTGGCTTCCCTTTTTTGTTGTCAAGGCAAAAATCAACATCCTCACGTTCGTTGTCTGCGCGCCTTTTATTTCATTCACCTTGCGGGTTTGACAATTATCCATTAATTTTTTTTGTCCAAAGAGAAGTTAGAAGAACACTTACAAGGCTTTTGAGTTATAAACAAATCCCGCGCTAGTCGCTTTGTCACGCTCTTCTATATGTTTGAAAAAATGATTTCAAAATCGACAAAACTTCACTTCTCTGATGAAATGTATAATGAATACGTTATTGGTTGGCTAGCTATCTTATACGGCTGAACATTTTTGCTCATCACTTGTATTTTGGCTCACCCTGGCTCGAACAAATACGGCTTGACTCGTAAAAATGCACAACCAATAACCTATATATTGTGTTCCTCAGCCAGCGCAAACTGACTGAATGCATGTACTGTCATATTTTGATTTCTAAAACAGATACCCATTTCTGTTATACCTCTGACGGCTATAAACTGTTTTTATATTTATCCTTAAATATATTTACATCATATAAAACACAGGTTTTACGCTATATACATTATCTTTTAAAAACTTACTATATTTACATATACGTTTATATAAATAAGACCATAAATACTATATTCCTGAGGGAAGTATCCCTCACAAAAAGACTAATTCGTCTAAAGACAAGGTTAAAAAAACAAAATTCTGATGAAAAAGGCAAAAATAAAGATAAATAGCAAAATAACGAGGCACTAACGAAGCGAGCCATGCCAGAAATGAGGATTGTAATTATCTTATGGCATAGATGTAGATGCAAAGATAAATACCAAAATAACGAGGCACTAACGAAGCGAGCCATGCCAGAAATGAGGATTGTAATTATCTTATGGCATAGATGTAGATGCAAAGATAAATACCAAAATAACGAGGCACTAACGAAGCGAGCCATGCCAGAAATGACGATTGTAATTATCTTATGGCATAGATGTAGATGCAAAGATAAATACCAAAATAACGAGGCACTAACGAAGCGAGCCATGCCAGAAATGACGATTGTAATTATCTTATGGCATAGATGTAATGATTAAACTGCATGGATTAAGATAATATACTAAGTTAACCAACCGATCAAAAATGAGCATTTTATACAAATGTGGAATTCACTGTATCACTTGACGTTTTTTTTTTCAGCATATTGACTCCAAGAATACTTCTGTTTTGAGTTCCTGTTGAGAGATATCGCTTGAGTCCTCCGTCGACGTAGTT
Source organism: Diadumene lineata (assembly GCA_918843875.1). Taxonomy (NCBI): domain Eukaryota; kingdom Metazoa; phylum Cnidaria; class Anthozoa; order Actiniaria; family Diadumenidae; genus Diadumene; species Diadumene lineata. Next base: position 2,067,232 of record OU974078.1, read on the forward strand.
TCTGACACGTGTGAGATGTTATCCATTGATTTTGACAGGAGTTCAAGGTAATCCTACAAGAAATACAAGTCCTGAGGTTGATGTCATTCTTTGTCATCATGGTTTGAATCATTGCCCTTGACATCATGGTCGACATCATCATCATCGTCATCATCATCATTATTATCATTACCGCCATCATCAACATCATCATCGTCATCATCATTATCATCATTACCACCATCATCAAAATCAACATCATCTTCATCATTACTATCATTACCACCATCATCAGCAGCAGCATCATCATCCTCATCTTCATCAGTAGGTAAACCATCATATCGTATAATGTTGCAGACAATGAGCGATAACGGTTGCTGTCTCTTAATAAAAAGCCCATTACCTGATCGGTCAAAGATGTCAGCATTTTATCAAATTCTTCTTTCAGTTCTGTAAATGTTGGTCTATTTTGCGGGTTTTCATTCCAACAACTTAACATTATCGTGTAACTACAGGATAAAAAAAAGGCGTTGTTGACACAAATACATGAAAAGGCTCCATTTTGCTTTACTATGCAGTTTGAAGTTTGCTTGAAAACTCTAGTTAAATCCCGTTATAGAGGACACTCTCGGTATCGTTACTTGGTGTCGATGATAAGTAGAGTCAGAGCTAATTGCATTCATGTCTTATGAGGCGTACGTGTTAATTGATATCCGAAATAGCGAGGTTTCCATAATACCGAAGTGTCCACATAGCAGGTTGTATAATGCTATTTGATAAAGAAAACTTCACACAGAAGGAAGTAAACTCTTTATTCAACATTGATTTTTCATTATTTACGCCAAGGTTTTGGGCCACTGGTCCGTCATCATTACCTAAGAATGTCGATGAGAAAGGAAACAAAATAAACTCCTTAAAAGTTTTCACTTTTACTGATATGAAGTTTTAGAGTGAAAAGGATTGTTATTCATCGTGGATGAAGCATATAAATAAATAAAAAGTTACTTATCATTTGTCTCACGATGTTAGTCTTTTAAAAAACGCGACGTTTCGACTGCATTCAGCTAGTCATCATCAGGCGGAATGCGTAGAAAGGGATGACGCAACATGAATGAAGTTTTTTTTATTTTTAATGCTATGAAGTTTTTACTTTCAATGATTAGAAGGTTTTATTTTGATGTTTTTACTTGCGTTACTTACATTTCTCTTGGGCAATTTAAGGGCTTGGACATTCGATATCCCGTTCTCAGCAAATCAAATAAATGTTCAACAGAAATGCCAGGATAAGGTGAGCCACCTATAGAAATACAGAATGTTCCATTTTAATAAACAAATCAAAGCAATTACGAAGAAGATTGACAAGATTGATCAAAGAATGCGTGAATGAGCCACTTTCTTCCCCCTCGAGACGGAAAAGTGAGCTCGTAACCAGTTGCACATTTATACAAATGAATTCGTTAAATGGCCACCTTTGTTAAGCCTCTGTTAGAAACGACTATATGTGAAACATATTTAAACAGACTCGTAAGGGGATTAAAACGTGCAGCACGGTTCCATGCTCGAAAATATTCAGACTAATTAGCATAATGTTGACACCATATTTGGTCAAAATTTGATACTCAGAACTAGAATATTGAAAATGGGCGTTTGAGGGTGCAAATTTAAGTTTCAAGTTTTCAAGTTTTTTTTTCGAAATATATATTTACAAACTATCGTAAATCAAATCAAATATTTGCAAAATTTCACGATGTTTTTCTTTGTGCAATTTAATATGTGTGGTGTTCTTAGTTTGTAAGGTTTTGGAAGTAAAAAAGATATGATTTTAATTGAGAAAGGCTTTTCGACGAAAAAATCAAATGTTCCGAAGCATGCATGGAACCAAAGTAATGTACTGTCGCTACACGTTCCAATTCCCTTAGGAGTTTCTAATTCAGACAAATGTTACCTAATGTGAATATCTCCCATAGCAAGACACCAAACGTCCAGACGTCACTTTGGGTTGTAAATACTCTGTCGAACAACGCTTCAATTGCAAGCCATTTTGTAGGAAGGCGACCCTATTTGTTCACAAGACATCAGAATGTGTTTTTTTTTAACATGGGAAACTTTTCGATACATCTTCAACTATGTAAGAGTCAGATAAATGCCCGGCGATGAATTGTACAACCAACTAATATAGTGACAACTCCATTGGCATTTATATGTGTGCGGGAGTGTAAGTGATAAATTGAAGTACAGCCGAATTCATTCTATCGCGATGAACCATTTCAAAACTTGGCCTTAACATTTGGTCTTTTTTGAATCTTTGAATCGATTTCATGGGACTCAACTTAATTTGAAATAAATTCGACAGTCCATAAGACGAAACCAATCAAACGGCAGGGCGCCTTATGGCATAATTTGGCTTTATCGATTTTTTCATGATGTACTTACTTTAGTTGTTTTCCTGTAGTAATCCATGTCTCTGACACTCCTTGCCAGACCGAAGTCAGCAATCTTCATCACGTAATCTTCTCCGACTAAGATGTTTCTGGCTGCTAAATCCCTGTGAATACACTGCGACAAACGAACAACAATGGTGAGTTGCATTACACTGTAATAAACAAACAACAATGGTGAGTTGCATTACACTGTAATAAACAAACAACAATGGTGAGTTGCATTACAAAAAATTAAAGTCAACGTTGATGATTATTATATATATTTAATTATAACTATACAATCTAAAAGCAGTTCCTTGTGTTGGTAATGGGTCTTTAACTTTGTTGTGGAAAGCTAAGTTTTACCTCAAATAATTTCATTGTGGTATTACAGCCACATTTATTCATTTAATTTTACATGGATTTCTACACCCTCACCTTTTTCGACGACAAGTACTCCATTCCCCGTGAAATCTGATAGCAGTACGATATAAAATCTCTGATTGTCAGCGATGGTTGTATTTTACGGTAATGTGATGGTCGTTTCTCCCTTAGGAACTGCCGTAAGTTTCCATAAGGTGCATATTCAATAACAGCATACAGTGGACCTGAAAATAATAAATTTAATTGACAATTGAAATATCCGAAGATGTATGAATATTTTCTCGCTGAAAGTGGCCAAGGGCCAGGTAAATCTCCGCATATATTTTGATGAAGGTCGTCATCCTTAAACGAATATCTTGCACAGCCTGTCAAGATACTCTTGTTTTACTTTCTCACACTCACATTCCTCCTACCCATCAACCAATTTCAAATATCAAATAATCTTTCGATCAAATTTTATTTGTACTTACCATGTAATATACAAGCTCCGATAAAGTTAACTATGTTTTTGTGTTTGCCAATGGTTTTCATAGCGTCCATTTCATACAGCAAGTGCATGAGGTCGTTTTCATCAGCGTTTTCTGGAACAATTTGTAATATATATTGTAAGTCGATAAGTCAATCATTCAACTAATCAATCAGCTCATCAACCAATCAATCACTGAAGCGATGAAGTATTCAATCGATTAATCAATCAATCAACCAAGTAAGCATGCGTCATCACGTAACAACAGCAATGGCATGCGTCAAGAACAATAGAATCTAAACTAGAATCATTTCCATGAAAAAGAGTTTTTCTCACAGAGAGAAACTATTCGTAGACATCATTTGTTCCTCTCTCCCGTTCAGACTGTAATCATGCAATCGTTCAAAGCCTTTTTAGTCCAGCTATACTCAGTTCGTCGGATATCCAGCCCAGTGGAATAATCGTAAGCGATGTTTGTACCTTTAAGCATCTTGATAGCGACAGTTCTTGGGTAATCTGGTAACCCAATTGTCTCTGCTTTCATTACAAGACCAAAATCGCCTTCTCCGAGTTTTTCCTTGATTTCCAGTTGGCTGCGAGGTATTTCCCAATTTTCATCGTAAATCAAATCATTCAATTCTACAAGAAAATGATTTAGCAATATTATGAACAAGTGATTTTATCAGAGAAACTCGAGACCTACAATTATTCAAGTAACCCGTCCAATCAAGGACCCATCCATCAATCAATTCTTCAACCATAAGTGAAATGAAAAGGCAATACATCATGTGGGTTAGGCTCGTGAAAAAATGTAGTTTGAGCATATGCAGTAGATGAGTTACTTTATTTTTATTGATTGATTGATTTAGCACTCCTTCCCTCATTGAGGCCAAATGGCTATATTACAACTCATCTACCGCGCATGGTTACATTATTCATGAACCGAACGTATCGACTAACACATTAATCAAACCAATCACACTCACCATTGTCAATCACGTTGACGTCAATCACTGTTCTCGACGAATTAATGCTTCCATCTTTAGCATTATATATCAAAGGCTGTTTGAATGTTGAGTTTGACGATAAATTCCTAGGTCGAAATTCAAAGGTCATCTCCTCTGAGGTATCACACTTTCTCAATCTTATTGCTGCTTTACGAAAGTATATGAAAGCGAACGTCAGACCAAATCCAATCAAACATGACAAAAATACTAGCAGGATCCCCAGTGTCATGTCACTTGGCGGACTACTTGATTTGGCGTTGTAGCGCTTCCCTGGATTTTTATTAATTTCTTGAGTTGGAGCAGTTGAGTTATTCGTTGAGTTAGTCGAACCTTAAAGATTAAATTACATCATATTTTTTAATATTTTGTTTGGCAGAAGCTACATTTTAGATTGCGATGGTGATTATAATAATGATGGTGATTAAAAATAAAGAATATAGTGGATTAATGCGAATTGCACAAATAACACCATCGATAAGGTCTAGTACTGTCTGGGTCGTAAAATAATCTCACTAAATCCTGTACACCAAAATTGTAGGAAAATTATAGTTTCACCGAGGTTTTTTTTTTTAAACTGTGTAAATTACTATTACTAAATTACTCTGGAAATCAATCTGTTATTTAGTTATGTTTTGACATAAGATCAGAGTATTAATAATCTAATTTCGATTATGTAGTAAACTTTAGCTTACCATTGGTGAGAACTACGGTGTCATCTACTTTACTAAGAAACGCACTTCTAAAATCCAAGCCTTGATCGTTAGAAGCACAACATGTGTAGAGGCCAAAGTCACCTTCTGATACATTAGTCAAATGTAAAGTCGAGAAATAACTTTCCAAGTCTTTACCGCCCTCATACGTATAACCTATAAAAATCATAATAGGCGATCTGCATTATGGCGTCATTTTACTACGACTACCAGCATTCGGAGTTAATTGTCTTTCATATTCTAATTCTTAATCCCTTTGGAGATTAACAGAACAATTAGTGCCAATTGTGCTACAAAAGAAAGAAAGCAAAGCATTCTGGTAGTTGTAGTATATGACGCCATAATGCAGATCGCCTACTCCTTTGTTCCACAAGGAACCATACTAGGACCCTAACTACTATTTTACTTAGTGTAAACTTCTTGCTCATAAGCCTGACGCGTGATGACGTTCTACCCCCGTCTCTAGCGCTAGACCAGAATCCTTTTCACGTTGCTTTTGTTCACTAATCATGATTATTGTTCCTGTATTCTCGAGGGAATAAAAAATTAAGTATGTAAGAATTCTGAAAGCTATCATGGTATAGAGACAGGGGTCAAACGTTGTCTCGCTTGCATTGCTATTCGCCGGTTTCATATTGAAAAAGGGACTGGGTTCTAGTTGAGAACAATGCAAATTATTGAAATCATTCCTTATGTTTTTAAATCATCAAAAATTTGAGAACATATTTCAAGAGAACATGTTAAAATGAATAAATGATGAAAGTTTCGTTAAGATTTGATAAACACAGATAAATTTATTGGGACTTGAATATTATAAGAAATGTATGTAATTGGAGGGACAGTGTCCTTCCAAAATATTTTTCATTCAAGAATTCAATATAACTAAAAAATATCTAGAAAATGAACTAAAGTAGCATAGTAATGATGTTTATCTTTGTGTTTGTGTTATTTCAAGATGTTTTTTTAATGAATTATGCTATGTTTTTGAAGACTAGAACCCAGTCCCTTTTTCAATATGAAACCGGCTAATTGCAACAAGCTTTTTTTTTTAAAAAAAACTAATGATGACGCAATTATTTATTGTGTTGTACAAAGTAAGTTAGAAAATTAGAATAAGTTTGCAGATTTATCGAAACATTTGCTTCCATTCTTCTTCGAGTTGATACATAGACGTTTTTAGTGCATAAGGGAGATAACATTTGTGACAAAGAATACGTATGACCATATGAATTTTTATCTACTATGAAAACAATTGATATTTACTTGTTTTCATTGTGAAGTTCTGTGTTGGTGACACAACGTTTCTGTATTTGTCGATAACGAGGTCCAGCTTTGGGTAGCTTGTTGGCACTTTATCCCATTTGATCCAAATAATATCAGGCATTGTGCCACTTAGAACAACAAAACATTGAAACGTGGCATTTTGTCCAAGACGAACGCTTTTGTCTCTTGGTAGGTCATGTTGAAGTATAGGTCTTGTTCGAACTCGAGCTGTTTGGTAATAATGCAAGTTGTTATTATGAAAATTACGAGAGCTGTCATAGTGCTGTTGGTTATTTTCACATGTTGGGTATATATACCACCACTGGCATTATCACCATCATCATCTCTACTGGCATCATCATGACCATATATATATAACTGTCACATGAACCACCATCGTCATCACTGCCTTCATCATTATCACCATCATCGCCACTGGCATTATCACCATCATCATCTCTAATGCCATCATCATTATCAACTTCATAACTGTCACATAAACCACCATCGTCATCACTTCCTTCATCAATATCACCATGATCGCCACTGCCATTATCACCATCATCATCTCTACTGCCATCATCATGATGAACTTCATAACTGTCACATAAACCACCATCTTCATCAATGCATTCATCATTATCACCATCATCGCCACTGCCATTATCACCATCATCATCTCTACTGCCATCATCATTATCAACTTCATAACTGTCACATAAACCACCAACGTCTGTTATCATGGTCTTCATCATCATCACCATTATCAGCACCATATCAAACATACCTTGCACGTAAAGAATAAAAGTGCGATTTGCTGATCCGTATGAGTTCGACACCACACAGGTATATCTTCCAGAGTCTCTTTTAATCAGGTTTTTTAGCTTTAGGTACGGTAAATCGGTTCTCATAGCTGGGTCTAAAGGTCTATAGGTCATATCTACACCGTCCTTGAGCCAGCGATACGTCAGTGGTGGTGAGCCAGTGGCGTTACAATAGAAGAACGTTGGATCGTGAAGCATTGCGGTCACTGCGGTGAAGAAACGTCCTGATGACGGCAGTAGTTTTGGTGCCTCTGTAAAACATAACAATATATTTATTATTAGATAGAGATATTGTGTTCCTGATGTTAATTTGCGTCATCAACATTCCAGATAGTCATTTTTGATCACGTTCTTTTAGAGGTTTTCAAAAAATGAAAATAAAAAAAAATAAAATAAGTAAATGATTAAAATTAAAATTATTAAACTTGATTATAGATAAAGTAAATTGTTGTACGTAGGTTTCACGTGATTAGAAATACAATTGTTGTTTCCACTAAGTTTATATCAGATTTTTTTTAATGGATGTTTCTTAAGTTGATTTTTCTCTGCTTTATTTGTCTGGCTGATATGGAATTAGAAAAGCGCTCCGTATATAATTCTAAATCGTTTGGTGAATTAAAACATTAAAAAAAAAATATTAGATCGAACACATGTTTTTGCAACAATTTTCTCAAATCTTTTGTTGACAATCTTATTATCAATTGATTTAAGTTATTTTTATCTGATAATTTCATAATTATCAATCGTTTAAACCGTCAATTAGATACCATATGATGAATTTAAGACATATTGTATTTTGATCTTTTGACGACAATCTCGTAATCAATCAATTTCAATTTTTACCGGATTTGGTAATTTCATAATTACCAAATAATTACTTTTGATGAAAACCGCCAGTTGAATTTCATCTGTTCGGGCACACGTATTTCACAACAACCTTCAAATCTTTTGAAGACAATCTAGATCATTAGCTGTCGCTCGATATAAAGCAACGATATCAAGTTTATCTACATCAACCGTCGATTTACATAAGCTATCTTTCATCTTTTTCACTACATTTTCTTTGAAACGGTATGACAATTTTAAAATCAATAAATTTTCATTTTAATTAGATTAACGTCCTGTTTCTAAATGACATCACGACATCTATATTAGATGGCCAGCTCATCCAACATGGCTCCCACTATATGGTCTTTTGGCGTCCACAGGAACTATTGTGCAATTTACAAATAAGGACAACATTCGGAGCATTATATATATTTTTTTGTTTACAAGAGATGTCTAAGAATTCTTCCTTAAGATAGTTATCAAAATCATTAAATAAACAATTACTAGAACGTTAACCATTCATTATTCAATCTATTTGAGAAAGGAAAATATGACTTGAATCCTATTGTAATTTCTCTTCTCTGATCTCGATCTCTTTTGGTCTCAATCTCGTCTCTTTTCGTTCTCTTCTCTTCTTCTCTAGTATTATTGACTATTTGTTGTAAATGTATAAAAGCTCAAGTAAATGCAGAATAAAACTTGATTATGAAAACCGTTTGCAAGCATAAACATAGCAAACAAATATATAAGATTATATTTTACAAAAAATATAAAAATATAAAAAATATTTTATAAAAAATTATTTTACAAAGTGCAATGAACCAGATCAATAAAAAAACTGATGCGAAACCAAAAATGAACACATCATAAAACTCAGAATTAATGATCATATATACCTTCGATAAAGCCAAAAGAGTGCCTTGTTTGCCGAGAAAGTTGAAATTTAGTCCTCAAGTTTCAAGAATAATACATATTCTATCATTTGCATCGCTATCTGAATTGAAAATTTATGATCAATGTATTTGAGAACATCTACGGATTTTGATTCAAACTCTAGAAATAAAAAAAATCATTTCAATTAAAATGAATCTGATGAACTGAAAATGTACTTCTGCTTTATGTCAAAGGTTCTAGACATCCTGCCCTTTTATTTTGTCTTGTCTCATTGGTACGTTTATATGACATTACAATTCTACAAAAAAGACAGTAGTTTTGGATCTTTTATGGACGATAACCTTTTCAAAGTATAGTAGCTTGTAGTGAACACAGACTTGAAATGGCACCGACCTCCTCAACAGGAAAGGCCAATAGACAGGAACACTAACCCGCTATAGGGAGCAAAAGCCACCAACCGCACAAACCATGTCTAATCAATTTAATCATGGAAGTTAGACGATCGAGGAACTCATTACTTCAGATCACATCTATGCTATTATTTCTTTTAAAAACATATTCGTGAACCTAATGTTTTTATACATCTTTAGTGCCAAATGCAGTTGTGTTTGATTTGATTTCATCATCTGTTGTTCAATTTTTTTCTGTTTTGTTTTAATCTCTGGTTCAATAATAATAATGATAATGATAATAATAATAATAATATATGTTTTTGTTACGCATTTAAAAATCTCGATGCGTTTACAATATCAAATATGTGTTTATGATATTTTTATTTTTATTTTTAGATGTACTGCTCCCGTCCTTTTACAAGGTTTTTCAGGGAGAGGTTATATCAAACTAATAAGTACATATATACAATTTTGTCTAAGTATAATTATGATAGCAATAATAAAATTAAAATAATATGATGACACTGAAACTAAAATATGTGTTAACATTTATAAGCCAGTTTGAAAAAATGTGTTTTGAGTTTGGATATAAATGTCGATATTGAGTTTGCAGTCCTGATGTCGTACGGTATAGAAATCCAGAGTTCTGCAGCTGCATATGAAAATGCACGCTGACCATAGGTAACAGTGTTTATCCTAGGTGACGTAAGTAGTTGTTGGTTAGAAGATCTAAGTCTGCGGCTGGGTTGTTGTAGACTTATTAGCTTGGAAAGGTAGTCAGGTGCTTGATTATTCAGAGACTTGTAGACTAGCAATAGTACTTTAAACTTGATCCTAAATTCAACAGGAAGCCAATGTAGATCTTTAAGATTTCTTTAATATCCCTGTGATAAGTCGTGCTGCAGAGTTCATTCTTCGTTGTAGTTTGTCCAGCTCGGTTTTAGGTGTTTTGTACAGTCGCATAGTCAATGCGTGAGATCACTAGAGCATTCTCTCTCAAGTGTTACTCTAATTCGAATTTTGTGCTATATTATTTGTCATGATTTCACTTTTTGGGGAGTAAATATTTTTATGTATCCTGGGTAACGTAACTGGATAACAAAAATTGTCAGGACTCCAGTGAGTGCATAGATAAGTTAAACTGATATCGATATAAAGATAGGTAGATGTTTTATTGCACATTTCATATTGAAGCCTTGAGGCTGAACTACATGACTTGCAAGCTGATATATAATAACTTTAAATATAGTCCCTCCTTGCACGTCGCTACATTCGATAAAAAAAAGGTCCGAAAAGGTGTCAGTGTAGGGTTTTCGTAACATTTAAAAATGGCGCTTTTTTCTCTATTCACATCCCGAGTTCCGTTTACGATACGTTTCACGACAAACACGGGCTCGTTCAATTCAAGAATCATGGTCTACGAGGGTTAATTTTTGGGGGATTTCATGGCTAGCTAGCAGTTGACTAACAGACTTTCCGGAAAGGAAACTTGATAGGATCTTATCAAGCTCGTATGAGAAGCGCATCAATTTTTGCTAAAGAAATCATTTTCCGACCAAAAAGATCGGAGCTCGCATGTCTACTGCAACCTTTTTGCAGATTATTCATAAAAGGGTAGAATGTCTGGCGACATGGGTACAATTTTTTCTGGAACCTAATCTGGCTTTACTTCTCCACTTAAAAAACGCTGCTTCGTTTTTTTTTTTGTTTTTTGTTTTCAAAACAGAAGTATATCGTATTAGCTGTTTTCCCTTTTTTAGAAAACGAGTATCGTTTTTCATCACATTCCTATTCCAACTTTATAAAAAAGCCTCCTGGCATCTCCTCGGTCACCTGCATGAACCTTAAAACATGCAATTAACAAAAATCATACTGATGGTAAAAATAACACTCGTAGGATTTGAAGTCCAATATCCTACACCCACGCGTGAGTAAAATACGCATGCCATTGGTGAAAAGATAAGGGTAGAATACGTTCGTGTGTACATGTACTGACGGATTTAACCATCTTTTGGTGTGTCCATTTGCCAACTTAATAGTGTTTTTTCAGCAAGACGAGTAGAAAAGATAGCTTTGGGTAAAACAAAATAGACTTTGTTTTTACGTGCGTATACCTTGTTGTACATAAATGTACAAATTTTGTAAAGATTTGTCAACTGCTGTATTTATCTACTGGCTGTCCGTCTGGCAGCCTTATTGTTTCTGCTAATACTGATTTAAACAATGTGTTTCAACGGTCAAGCTTAATATTTTCTAATACGGAGCGTTTTGTCTAATAAATAAAACAAATCCGATTATTAAGGTGGCTTGTAAATGATAAGAAAACGATCTATTAACTCAATAGCTAGCATATGAAAACTTTATGACATTAATTAAATCACAAGATAATGGCAGTGTTTATTCCAATTCAAAATAATCAATTCATATAACGCCCGTCTAAACAGTTATTATTAGTTTCTCATCTTTTTCTTAAGTATCTTGTTAATCAGGCGTTTAGGTTTTTTTTAATCTTCTTGAATTTTATAGTGTCACGTAAACTTTGAATGTATTTTACCAATAGGAGAAATAATTTAGGAAATAACTATCCAATCACGTTTTCGTGTATACTGAAGGACTTTTTGTTCGGCTAAAATGTTCTTTTTAAACCCATAGTTGTTTGGAGAGTCGTTGAAATTTTATCCAAACTACAAAACCAGCATGTAACTTGGCTTATCTCAGTTTCAACGTTATTCCTCTGTTGTTTTGTTTGTAAGCTGCATGTGAGCCACCAGGAACGATTATTTTCTCTTAAAATGTTATGCAAACAACTCGAACAAATTATATGCAATTGGTCAACAGTTTCATATAAAATAGATGATATACTTTAAAAACTAGTAGAATTTTTTCCATGCCAACATAGAAATCATGCAACACACCACATTTTTGCTTGCATTCATTTCATTTCATTTCATTTCATTTCATTTCATTTCATTTCATTTCATTTCATTTCATTTCATTTCATTTCATTCATTCATTCATTCATTCATTCATTCATTTATTTATTTATTTATTTATTTATTTATCTATTTATTTATTTATTTGATTAATTTTTTATCTTTTTTTTTTGCGTTTGCTATTGCAGAAGAGATGTCTTTCATTTTCTTTGTAGTCTTTTGATTGTTATTTTGAAAACCAGACAGTATCGAGTACAAGCATTGATGAAGAAAAACGGACAAAACAAAAATTAAAAAACGTAACAAGAAATAAAAAACGCAAAAGCGGTAAAAAAGGAAAATAGATATACTTTTTTCCGATGAGAAACTAAAAAAATCTTATCCTGGTCTATTCGTCTTGTAGATGTCTCATGCTGTCTTCATAGCAGGATTCTCTTTATTATTCTGCTTCATCGAATGAACGATAATCTATTGTATACACGAAATATAAAGCCTTAAACGCTTAATTGAGTCACCTAGGACTAGTTTGATTCTAAGTCGGTCAATTATCGTCTCTGTTACCAACTAGACTCGATGTCAAAAACCTGTTTTCAACCTAATATAAAAATTATTTTCAAGTTGTTCATGTTGTTCTATCCAATATTTTTACACTCAAACTTCACTCAGAAAATTACTTGTATGTATGTATGTACTACATCAAATCACTAAAGTCGCGTTATATAATTTTCAACGTTCATAACTTATTTTTTTGCTATTGTAGCGTGATCAAACGTTCTTATCAAACCACAAGCTCGAGAAGTAAAATTGTCCTGTTAATCAGGAAATCTTACCAAGTTACAAACTAAACTTCATTTTGACTAATTCATTTTGACTAATTGTAACTAGCACTCAGTGTTGCACGAACAATATTTTCTCGTGTTTGATATGAAGATTCGAATCGTTATTCTGTAATCATATAAAACTGAAAACAAGAGGGTGTTACATAAATGTGTGTCTGACCATTCTTTCAACGATATTTCAGTTGAGTGTTCGACGTCGAAATTGACATTCATTGTTTTGACGTGAAATATATTTCTCATGGTTGATCAAGTGCTCGAACCATTATGATAAGTTACAACAGATGACAACAATCAAAGCCCGTTTTATTGGTTGACTCAGGTCGATATATAGCAGTTCGCCTTACCTTGCTGGTAGCTCGGTGTTGCAAAGACGCACATCAAAATTCCCAACTTCAACAACATGTTATGTTGTTGTTTTCCTCGATGCGTCATCTTCCTGAAAAGAGCAGTCTTCATCAGTAGTTTATAACTAACAATCAACGAAGCGAATTAATTATTCTCCTAGTCTAGGTAGATAATGATGGTACTCAACACACGGGTATAATATATAGAAGTGTAGTATGATATTTCCAAAGGAAAGTAATTTTGACCAAAGAGAATTCATTTCAATAAAAACTCTATATTCATGAGCTTTTGACTAGTTCTAATTGTTGTTGCATAGCATAATATGACAGTAATGGATGAAATTTAACTTGTGTGATTCGAGTTGGTTTATATGCATGCTGATATGAATAACAGTAACGATGATATGGTAAATGAATGCCTTTGCCATAGCAATAACATAGATCAATGGCAATATTCACTTTGTAAATGTTTTAACGACATTGATACTGGTACAGATGCCACAATATTTACCCATATTACATTTCCATGATAGCCCAAACTACATGAAAACTTTTATACAAAGTAATTACCCAATTAAGACCGTTGTTAACCTAGAATTATCCTTCCAGATCCAGTCAATTAAAAGTATTATTGTAGAATGTTTCAAAACATCAATGCGTGAAAACTCCACGACAGCCACAAGCAACCGTACAATTTAAGAGCGTTAGTAAACAAAATCACTGCATTCGAAAATATAGAGCCAGCAGTCGTCTTAAGAATCACAAAGTGTACCAATTCTCCCGCAACGAATCATATGAAGGGAATCTTTTAAAACCCCATTTAGTGAGAGAATTAAAAGGCACGTGGTATCAAAAGAAATGGAGTTTCTACCTTATGTTAGCGTGATGTGACGTTATATCGCAGCGTGCGCTTCGAGAGCCCAACACGGTATGTAACTTCACGACTGTATCTCGCATCAAGCCGAGCTAATGGCAATACAAATATCATAAACAAATGGACAATCAAAGAACTTTTTGTTATTGTTTTTGCCAGTATAATTGATAGCGTGAGTTCTTAACGACATGTGTGTGGTAAACAGGTATTCGAGGACTTGAATTGATGGTGGCAACATCTTAACTTTGCTAATGAATTAAATATTGGTCGCTCCAGAAAAAAGTGGCCTCTTGATGATTATGGACAAATTTGTTTTCGTTTTGATCATTTATATTTTATGTCAGTTTGCCAAGATTTTTTTAAGTCTTTTGTGCTTATCTGCTTTTGTTCTCTGTGCTTTTAAGTTTTATATCAGATAGAGGTCACGCAACTAAAGAGTCATTTTTATTTTGCCTCAAAAATCACATTCACAGATCTCAGTCTTTGCATTGAAGTATAACAAAAAGACAAAGGGACTCTAGAAGCTTTTATAGCTACGAGGCCTCCTTTTAAAAACTCTATCATTTTAATATTTACAAGATGGAAGAAAGCAAATATATTAATAAATTGATGACTGTTTCCAATCGGTAGTATTAATGTCCTTTTCAAGTTCACAATTGTCAATCTACAGTTAGGTATCTTTAACCAAATCGGAGATACATAGATTAATCATTATTTTTTTCATAAATAAGAATTTTTTTTTACAAATATCAAAAGTTAATTATATTTTTTTTCATTGAGTATCCAGTTGTTTTCAAATCTTTGTTAACTACCATTTCCTTCAATTTAGATAAGCAGTAAGCAATTTAGTTAGCAAGGCTCACTCCAAATGACCACTAAAACGCTAAAAACCCGCCTTCTCGTGTTAGTGTTAACCTTTTTTGGGTAAATATTACCTAGAATCATCCAAGATTTTTGTTTTTTATTTTATTTTGTGGACTTTTTGTTATAATCGCTTAGAGTTGCCCACTCTTACGACAGGTGGACCTGAAGAAGCCGTTATCCGGCATATTGTCTATCGTGCATCTCATCTAATGATTACCCTGCTATTATCTTAACTTAAAAGCAACATATTTTAACTAGTTTACGACAGGAAATAAGACAACAATACGTAAAGAATTGGTTATTCGATTCGTTTCTGAATCGAAAGTTCTGGAACTTTAAAAGGAAACAGTCTGCATTCTTTAAGACATATAAATGTATCCGTTTGATATTGTTCTTAGTTCCTTAGAAATACTTCCGGAAGGAAACTGTGATCTGGTATTTAATTTTTGTTGTTTAGTCCTCTGTGTTTTAAAAGTTTGAGGTTCTTCTTATTCTGAAGACGATGTTCCTTGGTGCCTTATTGAACCTCAACTCACAACAAAACAATGTTTATGTTTATAAAATAAGAGTGCAGGGCAACGGCGTACCGCCTACTGGTAAAGGATGTTTCCATCTCAATTGGGAGAGAGTTAAAAACATTCCTTTGCTCGCCGGATAGCAACGGCGATACAAGTATTTATTTGGTAAGGATGGCGCGTACCAACTTTTTTTTACAAATAGATGTATGTCAAGCGTCATTGTACCATTCTGAAAAATGTTTGTAAAAATTGACGCTATATTACACCTATCAAACTATTCAAACTTTTTTGTTTTCTTAACTTTCGAGAAAACAATGATCGTTGTCATTGCAAAACGCGTTGCCGAGCACCTGCGATCTAGTTCTACTTCCGGCGCCGTTCATGGCTGCCACTAATTTTCGTCTCTGTTTGTTAATTTGTTATTTTGTTATATTTCTTAGCTTTAACTTAAAGCTATGTAGCTCAAATCAATGTCTAAGTGTTGGATTTTCTAAGTATGAAGATATCTCCTCAAGTTCTTTTGATTTCAAGAAAATTTTACTATGTTTGACTTTTCGACCGTTGGCTGTGAAGTTGTCACTCTCGTCCTCTGGTTTCTTCAAAACTTCGTTCTCTCACTCGAAGCTTACTAAACATGGAATGACTTCTCTACTGATTGCTGGACATGATTCTCCTTTTGACATAACAATATTTATAGACATTCATCCTAATCCTGGACCTGTAAATGCCTCTGGTGATTCTTCGTGTAAACTTCAACCTTCTGACCCTCTAGCGAACTGTCAACGGATTTCTTCAATTTCATCTTCAACTTCTACTTTAACTTATTCTCGAGATGATCTTTTCTCCTTGCGTGGTTGTAACTCAACTGAATCATTTTCAACGTTTGCTATTTTAAAAGAGTTAAATATTTTTCATTATCGTGGTAATCGTGGTGGCCGTTGTAAATCTCGCTCTTCTCGTAATGCTTCACTGACTTGCCGTAAATCTAATCTGGTGAATCCTCAATCGCAACGAACTGTACATAATTTTCTCAATTTCTGCCTTCTAAATTCAAGATCAATAAATAATAAATCTCTACAAATCAAAGATTATGTGGTTGAAAAAGATATTGATATTCTTGCTCTAACTGAGACTTGGCTAAAAAATGATGACTGTAATAGTGACTTTGCTTCGCGTGACATTTGTCCTACTGGCTTTACTTTTGAACACTGTCCTCGCATGAATCGTTCTGGTGGTGGAATTGGTCTTCTTTTTAAACAGTCTTTAAAGATAAAACGATTTAATACTGCATCTTTTTCTTCTTTTGAGCATATGGAATTTCTTCTCTGTGGTTGTTCGTTTCATGTTCGTGTTGTTGTTGTTTACAGACCTCCGCCGTCTTCCAAAAATAACTCTACCATTGCAAACTTTTTTCAAGATTTCTCTTCGCTGTTAGAAAGTCTTTCAACTTCAACTGAAAAACTACTGATTACTGGTGACTTTAATATCCATATTGATGATTCTAATGATGTCAACGCTGTTCGTTTTACTGATTTGCTGGATTGTTTTAATTTGTTCATTTTAAATAACTTGTCTGGTTCTACGCACAAGAACAATCATATTCTTGATTTATTAATTGCAAGAAATGATGAATCTGTTGCTAAAGACATTTATGTTCATGATCCTGTCATCTCTGATCACCTTGCTGTCCATTGTAAACTAACTGTTTCTAAACCTCCTGCTCTACAATACCAAAAAAGTTATCGTAATATTCGTTCTATTGATATGGACCATTTTAGTCGTGATTTATCTGTGTCATCGCTGATCTGTTCTCCTGCTCGTGATTTAGACGATCTCTGTCACCAGTATGACTCTGAATTACATTCTCTTCTTGATCAACATGCTCCTCTTCGCACTAAAATTGTCACGCAACGTCCTAAAGCTTCGTGGTTCAACGACACTATTAAAGATCAAAAATCTAAAAGGCGTTGTCTTGAAAGACGTTGGCGTAAGTCCAAACTGACTGTTGATCGACAGCTGTATGTAGATCAATGTAACTATATGAAAAAACTTATTTTTGAAACAAAGATGGACTACTTTTCTAAACTAATTTCTGATGCTGGTTCTGACTGTCACACCTTATTCCAATTAATTGATCGTCTTCTTCATAAAACTCCTGAAAAAAAGTTTCCATCTTCTACATCGTCACAAGTTCTTGCTGACCAGTTTGTTCAATTTTTTAGTGACAAAATTACTCATATTAGAAGCTGTTTTCCTGTCTCAGATCCTTCAAGTACTTGGTTTTCAACTTTGGATTCCTGTTTTTCTAATTGTCAGTTGGACTGTTTTACTCCTGTTTCATTAGATTATCTGTCCAAGATTTCTCATAAACTGTTGACAAAGTCCTGTGAACTTGATCCTCTTCCAGCCTGCCTTCTTCAAAATAAACTCGACACTCTTCTTCCTGTTATCTGTGAAATTGTTAATTTGTCTCTTCAAACTGGATATGTTCCTTCTGCGTTAAAAGTTGGTGTTGTGAAACCTCTTCTAAAGAAATCATCCTTAGATCATGAGGTTCTAAAGAATTTTCGTCCTGTCTCTAACTTAAAAACTGTATCAAAAATTATTGGTAAAGTTGTTTCAAATGAACTATGTACTTATTTGTCCACAAATGATCTACATGAACCTCTACAATCTGCGTATAAACAATTACACAGCTGTGAAACTGCCCTCATTCGTGTTCAAAATGACATTCTCAAAGAAATAGATAATCGTTCTTCTGTTGCAATGATCCTTCTTGATTTATCCGCTGCATTTGATACTGTTGATCATGCAATTCTTCTAAGTCGTCTTCGTAACAAGTTTGGTATATCTGGCACAGCTTTACAATGGTTTAATTCGTATCTGTCTAATCGTTCACAATATGTTTCTATTGATGGCTGTTCTTCTAAATTACTTAATTTAGACTGTGGTGTCCCGCAAGGCTCTGTTCTTGGTCCTTTTTTATATCTACTCTACACTTCACCTGTTGCTGATATTCTTCGTCATCATAACATGTCTTTTCATTTATATGCAGATGATACTCAGCTGTTTATGCCTTTTTCGTGTAATAATGAATTGTCCCTTAATGATGCAATGACTAAAATTGAATGCTGTCTTACTGATGTTAATAATTGGATGACTGCAAACAAACTGAAACTAAATAAAGATAAAACTGAATTCTTGATTATTTCTTCAAAGTTCAACCCTCAATTGTCACTTCCTCTCCTTAAATTTGGTGATGATGAAATTGAACCCTCGTCCAAGGCAAGGAACATTGGTGTTATTTTCGACTCTTCTATGTCTATGATTCCGCATGTAAATAACATTTGTAAAACGTCATTTTACCATCTTCGTAATATTGCTCGTACTCGTAAATTCATTTCTACAAAGACTGCTGAAATTCTTGTCCACGCATTTGTAACCTCTAGACTTGACAACTGTAACTCTCTTTTATATGGTCTACCTAAAACTTTGCTTGATAAACTACAGTATGTTCAGAACTCTGCTGCTCGTCTGGTTACTTTATCAAAGAAACGTGATCATATTACTCCTCTGCTAATCAACCTTCACTGGCTGCCAATTCATGTACGCATAAAATATAAAATTCTGTTGTTGACTTTCAAAGCCTTACATGGTCTTGCTCCTTCGTACATCTGTGATTTGATAACTAAATACAAATCTACAAGAAACCTTCGCTCTTCAAATGAACTACTTCTAAATTCAACAACATATAATTTGAAATCATATGGTTCTCGCTCCTTCTCTGTTTCTGCTCCAGCATTATGGAACTCTCTTCCATCCACAATTCGAAACATTGACTCTCTAACATCATTTAAAAACGAAATCAAAACTCATCTTTTTAACTTAGCTTTTTACTTGTAATTAATTATTTTATATTGTAGCATTTCCGATTTTTATTTTACAGCGCTTAGAGCTGACTTGTATAAGCGCTATACAAATATTTTTATTATTATTATTATTTATTATTAGATAAAATGTTCATGTTCAAAATCATTTGTATTTTTTCATGAACAGATACTCCATTACGAGTACGGTGGTAAAAGAGGATCCTAATGGGGTTAATAAATAACTGAGACTCGGCCAAAATATTAGTAGCTAACTGAGATTTCACCCAAACATTAACAGTTAACTGAGAAATTAAAATTTGTAGTTAACTGAGATTTATATAAACGTTTCAAGTATTTTTGCATTTTTTGTCCACGTAAGGTAAAATTCTTTTTAAAAGTCTTTTTTCTATTTTTTTCGTTGCGTATGATGTAATGTATGTTCTTTGTAGTTAACTGAGATTTGGGCAAAAAATTAGTATTAAACTGAGATTTCGGTACCCCCATTAGGACCCTCGAATAAGTTTGAGCTGAACACTTTCATGCACTTACTTTCCAGTCCGAGTTTAATTTTTAAGTTCCAAAAGCGATCGCGTGGTTCCAGCGAATTTTTAACTCTTGACGTTTCTGTACTTTTTTCAAGTACCTACCACTAGCCAGCCCTGCAGACAGTCATTTCTACTAACACCGAGGTTTTGTTTGTACGCTCGTTTGATTTTCAGTCGCGTAACACACACACACACAAAAAAAAAAACGAAAAAAAACTCTTGGCAACTCATGCAGATCCACTTACCGGGGTACCACAATGTGCTTTTCGATATAGTGCTTAAATTTGTTGACAACACCTGTTGTCTTTGAAAGTAATAAGCCTGAAGGCTACTTGCGTTCTTTGAAGTAATGTCGAGTTATGCAGGACTGTGTAGGGGTCTTCAAGCTGCAGATATAAAAGTTTCATCAACACAGGGTTCACACGAATCCAAATTTTCGGTGTCAATTGTACTATGTATCTTTATGAGTATATCCCACCTAGACCGCAGTCATTTTTCAATTTGAGTACATTATTGACATCATATAATAATATCTTATGCACTATATATTTGTATTCCCGACTAAGCGTCATCATCATCATTATTTTTCACGGCTTTTTATATAGTCAAGACTGCTTCTCAAGTTATTGTCCCGCCTAAATTTAATGCACATAATTATCATTATTGGCGGCCGTTATCATCTATCGTCACTGCCATGGTCATTTTTTTTTTCAATTCATGACATACTGATTCTTCTAAAAGCTGAACCTGCCAGTGCATTCTGCCTAGTAAGAGGTCTTACGTTTACTGAGATTTATTTGAAAAGCCAGTAGTTATAACTAAACAGATTCCGATTAAAAATAAGATACAAGAAAACAGTTGCAAAAGATGTTAGAAGACGTACTTTGTAACTTCAAGTCGACGATACTGGTTAGTGTTAATTGAAATATAATCATTAACTCCAGTTTTTTTATAGTTGGATTTAGGCCAAACTGAATTGCTGCTTGAGAGTTCACTTCAGTTTCCCCCATTCACAGCTGGTTCACTGAGTTGAATAAAAAATTAATATTTGTCCATCTCATTCTAGCACCCAGACCCTATACTAGCTCAACAAAAGATCAGTTTCCGATAGGAAGCAGAAAAAGTCTGGATTCGAATTTGTGAATGTGTCCATCATTCATAGATCCAACAAAATTATTATAATAAGCATATTTATTATCCAACTTGTAAAAAATAATGCGTGAGTAATACTGGATCGAGTAAAAATATACAGCGATATTTTTCGCTGTCTAAACCAGTTTAACAGGTTTTCATCTACAGCTAAAATGTCTGCAAGGCAAACTGAATTAGTTTTGAACGTTTTCTACAGAAACGCTTTCGATTCTTCTGTTAATAAGATAACGAAAATGTGGAAATCAAAATTGAAAACAGAGTCAAAGTGAACATGATTGTAAACACAGAGAACATGCAGAAAATGCTTTGTAAGCTCACAAGTTTATTGACATACTAAGCTTAAAACTAACTCATACAAGGAAAAGAAAAATTTTACGTTAATACAACAAAATGTAATCCTTCAGTGAAAGAGCTGCAAAAATGTCCTTTATAGTAGAAATGTAAATCTAATTCAAGCAGGCAACTATGATTCAAGAATGGAAACGAAAGCACTACAATCACTGCAAGTTCTAGATACATTTTGCATTTGACTTCATCAAAGTTTCCAAACGGTAGCTAATCTTTCCTTTGTCTTGTTGTCGTTCTCCCTTTTTTTTTTCAAAATACAGCCAAAATGTGTGCAAAATCAATCGAGAAAACTACATGTGGATAATCGGCTAAAACGGCGTGTTTGTATGAGCTGCTAAAACCGGTTTGACCTGGATGAAAAATGAGCCAATCAGAATGCAATTAGTACGTCACGCAATGTCCAACTAATTTTTTTAGTTGGATAATAAATAACTTAATATAAAAATTAGGTAAACCTAATGGCGGAGCTCCAATTTAATGAAATTAATTATTTATTCAATCATCCATTCTTTCATTTGTTCATTCACTACAAATTATCAAATTCTTGATCAATTTTTATTTTGACATGTTATTTTCTTTTCCTGATCAAATAATCATATAATTAATTGAAACACACAAAGCTTTATGCATGCGACAACATTTTATTATACGCAAAAATGCGAAAAATATGTTGTTATGCATAGTAAAAATAGCACTTGTCAATTATAATTGATTGTCCAATGAGAAGTTAGAAAAGCAGTAACATGGCTTCTTTGAATTGTAAACAAATCCCCGCGCGCTTCTCGCTTTACGCTCTGTCACGTTTGAAAAAACGTTATAAAAATCGACAAAAATTTCACTGTTCTGGTTAAATGTGTAATGAATTACTTATTGGTAAACTAGCTATCTAAAACGGTTGTGAATTTTTAATTATCAAACGTGAATACTGCGTAACTCATTAAAAAATAGCCAGTATGAAGTTTTGAAATTTTAACTTGCAGATGAGAACACTGACGAATTCATACAAGCGTTTTATTTTCAATAACAAATCAAAGAATTACAAGAATCAAATTAAAAAAAACCCACACACATAAAGATATCAACGACGGATGAATATCTTAAAAAACAAGTAAATATAATTATTGCAAACTGCTTTCATGTGTTATTGCAAACTGCTTTCAAGATCGGCAAAAAATGTAAACATACCGGCGCCACGTTTCTTGTCCTGTACTGTCACTTTTCCACTGAATCTTTTGTCCTCAGTTCTGATTACAATAAGCTTGTTCATGTTTTTAAAATTTATAAAAGTGGCAAAAAAACATTTTTACCGCCTCTAAAAAGTTTACACAGTTCAACTGAACGGCGATGGCAAGCTTGTGTTGCTTGATCACATATTGTACTAAATTTGCATTTCCATCTCCATGAATTGGCAGTCCTACTTTGTTGACGAACATCTTGTATGAAAAATTATTTTTCGTTGTGAATAGTTGATAAATCTGAATTGATCCTAACGCTCTCCGTGTTCTGAATTGCCCGTAAAAATTGATGATCATCTTCGTGAGTCGTGTTCGTCTTGCTGTTCACCTCTTTTGAAATGCTGCAAATGCACGGTTTTTTTTGTTTCTGTTTTTATGAACTTTTGGTCACCGTCGACTTTTTGTACTTTAAAGGTAGATTAGTCGATAAGTCATTACTGAAAAACGCCATGAAGAATCCACGAAGAATACGGATTTTTTTACCAACTGACAAACTTGTCAAAATCCAGAAAATACATCTTGTAAAATCTCCCAGCTTTGAATGACTTTTTAGTATCAAATAGTCTGCTTGACTCCACATTTGAATAGTTAAAAGCATCGGTACGTGTCTTTTATCAAGTTTGTCAGTGACTAAATATTTTGAAGCTTTTCCAGCTTTGTCCATTGAATCGTAGTTCGATCTTTTTCATTTTCACGCGGCGGTCTTTGTTTCTCTTTCTCGGTCAAACTTCTTTTAGCCGGCTTACCACTTTCTTGTTCTTTGTCCATTGTAGAAATATATTTTGTTGAAAGTTTTCAGTA
Source organism: Diadumene lineata (assembly GCA_918843875.1). Lineage (NCBI taxonomy): Eukaryota > Metazoa > Cnidaria > Anthozoa > Actiniaria > Diadumenidae > Diadumene > Diadumene lineata. Next base: position 2,090,721 of record OU974078.1, read on the forward strand.
AACTGTAAAAAATTGATTGTGAATTTTGTTGTGCTCCTGGTTGTGCGAGATTAACAAATTTTGTCAAAGTTTTGGCGCCCACCTAAAATGGTCAGCGACTTTGCGTGCGATGGGTACGGACGGACGACGGACGGACAAAAAAACCGCACGTCGGTCTTCCTGTGTCGGTCGACGAAAAATCAGCTCCATGGTTTACCATATTTTCTTAATTATGGTGCTCCGCTTGCGCGGGCCTTCGGCCCGCGCGGAGCTCCGCTATTAGACAGTTGGATGTGGAATATGGCTGGATATTTTACTCGTCAACTTGCATTTTGACTCGCCTGAAGGCTCGTCAAAATACAGCGTGACTCGTAAAAACATCCAGCGATATTCCACATCCAACTGTCTAATAAGATATATATATCCTCTGCCATTATCATTTATCGTCATCATAATGAGCGGTTGTGTTATGGTTGCAAATTTGACGTTTCCTAGCTACTGGAATATACCCAATAATCAAGATTTTTTTAAATTGCAATAATAATGACTTCTTTTAAAATTACCTTCAGTTCGTCTAAATATAGTTTTGATGGAGGCCTGACTAGGAGTGATGGTACTCAAAAGTGGCTTTGCAATTTTCTGCATCTCTACATCTTTCTTTTTCGAGATTCCAAATCCTTACAGTTTTTTTCTTGACGATCTCAGATCCCTAAACTACTAACAGTACTTCCTTAGGATGTAGCGTGATTTGTGTGACACACAGGATCTCACCAATTGTTATACTCGGGATAACAGGTTCGAGACTTTGACTACGTAGATCACTTAGATTTCTTTAATCCAATTCTTCGTTCTCAAATGACGTCAATAGTATGACAAATACATTTTTACTGAAATTGAAACATACACACTATATGTTATAGCTAACGACTATTAAAAGACTTTGTAGAAATATGGGTCCAAAAATGTTGTTCATTTGCGAGATATTTAGTTCAAAATTGTGTCACGTAACGCTATCGCGTAATTCGAATCGAAGGATAAATGTCGTGATAAATTCATCTCTGTTATGAGACTTTATCTCAAATAGACTCCTGGAGATTCAATTCAAGTACACAATCCAAAAACCTGATCTCAAATACTGAATTTGCCTTATTTTTAGACCACTAAAGTTCTATCCGCCATTTTGGATGATATAAGTCATCATCCAACATGGCGACGCCATACATTTTTACCAAATAATAATAATCTTTGATCGTCAATAGTTCGGTAACTATTTGCTCTAGAAGCTTCAAATTTGGCAGAATTACATTGTGTTGAATGCTCTCAAAGGATAGGAAGATTTAAAATAAAACAGTTTGCCTGAATTATCGCGTGGTTGCAGACGAAGAATAACTTCTAGTTCCAACTTACGGGGACTTCTCCAACTGCAGAGCGTCCTGATCAACTCCCTTTTATACGTAAACACCGTGGGTAAATACCATGGGAAAATACATGGAAATGTGTGAGTATCTAAATATTGATAGTTGATCAAAAGGCTCTGAGAGTAGGAAACTCCTCACATACTTCACAGATATAAGATATATGATAAATGATTAAATACAATAACATTTCTTAAACTATAGGGATTTAGCTTTTGCTAGTAAATAGTAATGTAACTTTTACAACATTTGTTACAGCAAGAGACAATTCAGAAGTGTGTAACCACAATGTTTACTATAGGTTTGCTAAAAAATGAAGCCTTTATAATTATCATAAGTCAAATCTTTAATTATTGTTATATGGAATTATATGTATGGAATAGGTTTAAGCTATTTAGAGTGACAATTGCTAAAGCTTGTAAAGATTTATATTCCAAGATAACATCCTTAGTGTGATTTTGACAAAGATAACCTTGGAGCGGCTAGAACAATGTCTACAGAAAAACTGAACTAAAATAATGATTATGAAGGGCACACCATCTGCACGACTCATCAACCCCGAATCTCATGGGCTAGTATAACAAAACGAAGAAAACGATATGCGTTTTGAAAAATATCCGGATACGTACGGACGGGGCCGGATATATCCAAGATATAAATATTTTTTTAGAATTGAATGCCGCTCGTTCGGGGAACTATTGATTATCGCTCTCAAAATGTGCTCTTACCTTAATGCATCATTCAATTGTAGCTTTAGTGAGACCTATCCGTCCCTCTATCTTGCACTTATATATCATTAAAGTCCGGTTAATCGAGTGTTTATGCATGCTATTGATTTACATGTGAGTGTTTACTGATAGGTGTTTTTGAAAAACGTCTATTTGCGTCATTTAAAGTCCCTCTGGCCTTCTTTCTGGTGGTCAATTCTGTTTCAATTTATGACATGATCTAAGTTTAAATTTAAAAAGGCTCTTCACCGACTGTCGTAACTGAGTACATCTTCTAATGTACCGCTGCTCATGTTTTTTATTTGTTATTACAGGGTTCGTGCTACTCCTTGAAATCCTTGAAAAGCCCTGGAATTGAAAACACGTTTTTAAGGGCACTGGAAAAGCCCTTGAACATGGCAAAAAATTGTTAAACTCCTGGAATACTCCTTGAATTTTGACTGTCTTATTGAAATGAACTTTGAAGAAAAACATTTGAAGAGTTTCAACTTTGTTGCTATGTTTCGTATATTTAATGTTGTAATTCAATTTTTGTGAACTTCCGGCATTGATTTGAGGTTCCTGTGTTCCTGTGTACTTTGCATGTCTCGCACGTGCTCGTGGCTCCTCTCGTTTTCAGTTATTTGAAATTAGCCCTTGAAAATCAATATTTTGTACTTGAAAAGAGCTTGAAATGACGTCCTTGAATTTTATATTGGAAATATAGCACGAACCCTGTTATTATTTAATGTCTACGATCTCTTTTTAAATTTCTCTTTCTCTTTTATGATTGTTATCGGCTCCTCCTATTGGCTCCTCCTAGGAACCACTAGGTATAGCAGGTCGTTAAACTATTTTGAACCTTGTTTCTGTTTCTGATGTGATACATATAACATAACAACTGGTTTTCCCACGTCAGTCTACATGGAATGCCCTCCATGATGACATACACAAACCAAAATCGCAAAATGTGTTTGTCACTGGATTCGAAGTTGTGAAGCAACATAACTTCACAAGATTGTGTTCACTTTGTAGGACTTAATGATGGCTCCGATTTTGTGTTACAATATGTAATCCGTAATATCAGAAAATGTTTTCTTTATGTAGATGGATTTAGAATGGATCACAATGGAAAAAGACCTTGCCATGGGTATTGATGTGACCAATAAATCAAAGTCAATGTCAAATGAAATCAAATTGAGTATCCCCAACCATCCTTCATTTCCCTCCTACCCCATCTCAGTACTAAGGTAGTCATATCAATTTTTCATCTTTTAAGAACGTTGCTGTCCGTTTTCGCTCGCGCTCATGACGATGTTTGTTTGTTTTTCTTCATCCATTTTTACGAAAAATTACAGAGATTGTAGCTAGGTCACTTTTCAAGCTGTCAGCCATTTTGAAGTTAGCTTAGTTGCCAGGTGTTAGCAGGAAGCCCGAAAAAAACACAGGAATCCTAACAAGCAGCAACAAAAGTTTGATATGTTAACATATATATGTGGAGATTAATTATCATTTTCTTTTTGGTTTTCTGTAGTAGTCTTTTTTTTATTACAGCTTTTAATAAATCATCGTACAATAGGATACAGTTTAAAATCATCTATACTAATGTTTTTCATTCGTTGAAATCACAATTTCTCAGTCATAAGTAGTCATTTTAGATCGTTCAGTTCAGCTCAATATACAATTGAAAGACCACTTCGTCAGCATTGGTTTCTTCATAAGTATAAGAGAAAAAAAATACCTAAAATAAACTAATTACTAAATCGATCAATGGTTTATTGAAATATGGTTTGATGCTCTGATAAATAATCTGATAATTGGTTAACTGGTTATTGTGAATCTAAGCTTGATCGACATGCGCATTAACACAATTAATCCCGATTCTATTTTCGATACAACATGTGTACCACCCCAAATCACTTGTGTCGGTGTTGATAATCTTTAATTGGCTGCGAAAGTGACTTTCATCTATGGTGTCCTTAATCTCATATTTTGCACGTTGTCTTTTACTTCGTGATATCAATTTCATGTTGGGATTATCAATGTCGGGCTGTGTTGGAGTGGAGGTCCACCTGTACCATATAAAAAAGTGCGAGTTTGAAGCAAACTTGCATGCGCGCGTGAGTGTAGCATTGGTTCCCAAATTGACACTTGTGTTGAGGAGTACATTTGGCTCAAATACAGGCTTTGACCGAGTTTCATCTAAAGATTTAAAAAATGGGATTATTAATTTGTTATTGTCAGAAACGTTTAATGAATTTATTTATTAATTAATTAATTAATTAATTTATTTAACTTTTTTTTTTTTTTCAGTTTAAACTTTTTATTTGAGAGTATATATCACGATTGTAAGTTTCATTTTTTTACAATATTTTACATTTTTTTTTTACTGCCTATATAAATATATTGCCTTTGATATTGTTTATTTGTACAATGTTGTACATGATTAATCATGATATAAACGTAACAAGAAAGTTTTTTTTTTTTTTAGATATATATAGATATATATTAATACTAACCAATTACCCATTATTTACATCAATGCGTGATAATTTTTACAATGTTATGTTGTTTTTGTTATCACTATCTGCCCGATTAATGTTTATAGATATATACCTTAATTTTCCTGGGTAAGCAAGTTATTAATCTTTTCATACTTTTTTAAATGTGTATTAATTTTACCTTTCTTTTCAGCTATATGACATTCAACTTTTCTATACCACAATATCTTTCCTTGAAATTCTCCCAAACCTGGTCTTCTATGCGAAAATCTGGAGTTATACAATAACCACTTCCACAGCACAAACAAAAAATTTACAAAACTATCCTCAATATAACCCAGTAAAATATTTCCTAGTGTTAATTTTGGGAAAGTAACTCCCCCTTGCTTCAACCAATTCCGACACTCAATATAAAATTCTTTTGTGAAAGGACATTTTAAGAAAAAATGAATTAACGTTTCAGGCTCTTTCTCACAAAAACTGCAATTTGGTGAATCAGTCACTCCAAAGGTACACAGTTTTTGATTTAAATAAAGATAATTATTTATAATTTTATATTCAAAAGCTCTTAGTTTTGTATCAATAGTTGTTGTGTAGATAAGGCTATATACTGATGGCCAGTCTATGTCGCTAGAATGTAGCTTCTTTTCTATATTTTTTTGAGAAGTTGGAGGGTGTGCTTTTGTTTGGATTAATATTGAATAGATTACTTTCGATTTTGCCTTCGACAATGGGCACAATTCATTCCCTACGCATATAAACTTTGGTTTGTTATCTCCCTCTTTATCTATGTAAAAATTCCTTAATATTGTTTTCCATTCCTTGGGTATTGCATCTATCACTGATCTCCAAATAATGTATTCTTTCTCCTCCCACCCAATTTCCTTTGCTTTTCTCCAACTTGTTTTTTTTGCTGTCCATATTTGTCTTAACGAAACTATTCCCCTGTTTTTAAGAGTCTTAATTGTTTCAACATTGGTATTTAATTTAATTTTTTTCATTCAACCAAACCGATTGTCTTAAGACATCCTCATTAGTGTTTATCTCAATTTGGCTAACGGCACTCCATGCATGAAAAAGCTCTTTATAAAACTTTGGAAGTTTATTATTCATTGCAAAAAACATTTTTTTATCAAAATTCTCAATAAGGGTATCCATTCCCCCAATTCTATCCAACCATTTATCAGCAACCAATTTCCAATAATCCTCTTTATCACTATTTATAAATTTAATAGCCCATCTCACTCGATTGGCTATAATCATAGTTTCCAAGTCAGGGAGTTTTATTCCTCCTTTGTCGTAGTCATTAATCAATGCACTATACTTCACTTTTGCTTTTTTACCATTCCATAAGAATTTCACAATTTCATCTTGCACTTTTTTGATATATTGTTTCGGAAACCACGTGTTTGAAAAAATAAACTGTAATTGAGAAAGAGCTAACGCCCTAACTATTATTGACTTGCCGTAAAGCGTTAATTGCCTTTGTTTCCATATATTTAAAATTGACTTAAACTTTTCAAAGCACCTTTCAACATTATTCCTATTCATGAGATCCTGATCATGCGAAAAGAACACACCCAAAATTCTGATTCCTTCCTTGTGCAAATTAATTTTCTTCTTTATCAAAGGAGACAGCAAGTTCAAATCGTTTCTGCGTCCGATCCATCCCACTTCAGATTTTTCAAAGTTTATTTGCAATGATGAAAAATTACCATACTTCTTTAAAATGTCCAAACATCGATCTAATGACGCACCGTCTTTCAGAGTAAATGTTACATCATCTGCAAATAACACTACCTTGGTGTCATCTATTAAATTTGAAAACTTTACTCCATTTACTTCTTTATCATTACGTATTAATTCAGCTAGGATTTCAATTACTAAAATAAAGAGGTACGGGGAAATAGGGTCACCCTGTTTTGTTCCCCTATTCAATGGAAGGAAATCACTTGCAGTTCCATTATTAAGAACACAACTTTTCACATCTTCCAATAATAGTCTAACCCATCGAATAAAGTCTTCGCCAAAGCCAAAATGTAATAACGTTGCAAAAATAAAATTGTGTTCGACTGAGTCGAACCCTTTTTTGAAATCGGCCGCAAATAATATATACGACAGGTCGTACTCTATAGAAAGCTCAAATAAGTCTGAAATATATCTTAAAGGTTCTTCAATGTTCCTCCCTTTAACAAAAGCTGCTTGATTTGGATGAATCAACTTTGGTAGCACATTTAACATTCTATCTGCTAGAGCTTTGCTACATACTTTCACATCTACATTAATAAGACTAATTGGTCGCCAATTTTCAATATAACGTACGTCTTTTTCTGTTTTTTCCAAAAGCGTAACGATAACCTGCCTCTGGGAATTCGATAATAATCCTTTTTCATAACTATAATTAAAACTAGAAGTCATCTCCTTCCCCAGCTCATTCCAAAATTGAACATAAAATTCTTTAGGGATTCCATCATTCCCAGGGGTTTTTCCGTCCTTCATACTTAAAAGGCTATCGAAACATTCTTTAACTGATAACAGTCCATCCATTTTTTTACGCTCCACTTCATTCAATTTTGCTGTGGTACTCGCTTGACTAATAAAATTCAAACATTCTGACACAGAATAATTGTTTTTCTTTTCATAAATTCCTGCATAAAAAGACCAAAGGTTCTCTAGAATAATATTTGGATCAGTTATTTCTTGTCCCTGATCATTAATTAATTTCCTAACATGAGTTTTAGACTTTCTTTTCTTTTCTAGATTAAGGAAGTATTTATTGCTTTTCTCCCCTTGCTCTATCCACAAAACCTTAGATCTCAACATCATTCCTTCTGTTATATGATCATAGTATTCGTTTAACCGTGTTTTTGCAGAAGTATGCCGACCTACTAATGTAGCGTCTTCATACCATTTATCAATTTTCTCAATTTCTTCTATTTCTTTCTCTCCCTCTTTAATTGAGTTTCTCGTTTTTTTTGCCTTTGCTTTAGAAAAAATTATTGATGCTTTTCTAATTTCATATTTCAACATTTCCCAACACAAATTTGCGTTCGTTTCATTAAAGTCTCTTTTGGTTTGATCTATAACTTCCTTAATCTTTTCGCAGTAGTTCCTATCCTTTAATAATGAGGTATTGAATTTCCAAAACGACGGGCCGTATCTATTGTCTGGCAATGAATTAATCTTCATAAACATCGCCGAATGATCGGACCCTGGAGCCACTATTATTTTTACTTCCTTGACATCAGTTTGCATACTATCAGAAACAAAGAAATAATCTAACCTTCTATAGAGCTTCTGTTTTTTATATGAGCATTTACCCTGGGCAGAACCACTCCAAGTAAAACCTTTAGTTTGTGGATATCTAACGCGCCAAATATCACATAAATCTAACTCTTGCTTAATTGCCTTTAATTGTTCTAAAGAACTAACCTTTAATTTTGGATTTCCACCAACCGCTTCTAAATTTAGATCGAAACACAAATTGAAGTCCCCACCCCATATAATAGCCATACAGTCTCTAGCACCTATATTTTCGATTTTTGTTATAACACTTTTTAACAGGGTAACTTGATCTTTTTCTAGATTGGGAAGATATGAATTAATAAGTATACATTCTTTCCCTTGTATTTCTGCTTTAAGAATAATAAAACGACCTTCATTGCTAGTAACTTTATCTACTATCTTATAGTCCAAACTACTACCAAATAGAACGGCCACCCCTCTGCTGTGTGATGATCCGTGGTCAAAGATAATTTTCCCTTTAAAGTGCTCAGTCCATTGACTCTCAACTTCCTTTGAACTATAAGTTTCTTGAAGAAAAGTTATCCCGTTGTCACTGCCATGTTTTTTTAGCCAATAAAAGATCTTTTTACGTTTTTTTAAATCCCTTATGCCCCGGACATTTAGTGATGATATATCAAAATTAAAGCTCATTTTGAAATTTTACATGAACATCTAAAATAAACTTTACTAAAACAGTATATGCATTAATGAATAGAGTAATTGGTACTATTGAAAAAACTAAACAAAGAACTTTGAAATGAAATTTTTGACAATAATAAACATTCCTAATAAACAAAATAGATTTGTTACAACATTTAAACAAACAAACACCTACAACAAACACAACCAAACAATGTACACACAATGCAGATTGTAAAATTGTATTTATTTAATTTAATTAATTAATTAATTTATTTATTTTATGTATTTATTTATTTATTTATGTATTTATTTATTTATTTATTTATTCATTTATTTATTTATTTATTTATTTATTTATTTATTTATTTATTTATTTATTTATTTATTTATTTATTTATTTATTTATTTATTTATTTATTTATTTATTTATTTATTTATTTATTTATTTATTTAAATGAATATTTTGTATTACCTGCAACAAGTACCCTAAATACATGGCTGATGGTTCCATGTTTATTAGACACTTCGCAAGTGTAGTTGCCACTGTGACATGGGTGAGGAATTTTCAAAGAAAATTCACTTGTCGTGGACGGTAGCTTGTGTCCATCTTTGTGCCACGTGTATTTTAATGGTTCTTTGCCGTAGGCTGGACATTTCAACACCTTGGAAATGTTCCTCCACAATCGGACGAAATTTTTTAACCCAAAGGGAAACTTCGGTTTTTGTTGACCTGCAGAGAACAAAGCATGAAAATTTGAATAGGCGAAGTCAACGGCAAGCATTTTTTCAATTTAACCTGTTTTTCGAATCGCACGGGCTTGCATGCCTCGTCATCAACATCTAAAACTTGAAATATTTTGCGACCCCATGGTTTATCATATGCTTAGAGTGACCATTTTCGAGGTGACCAGCTGTGACCGAAAATGGCAGCTAAAGAAATAAAATCTCTTCAATTTCACTACATTGCCTCACTCTCAGTTTTGTTTGTTATTTTGAAATTTAAGTTATCGTCTACCATCTAAGGTGTACCAATGTTATCAAAACTAGAGCTACTACGTAGAACTTACCGTGCCCAGTGTTAACTGAGAAGTTTCTGGGTACGAGAATCCCGCTAGTGTTTGGAGTTCATTTAATATTTGAATTTGTTTGTGTTTCATTTGAGCGATCGCAGAACGACTCGCTTCGAAACTGACGACTCTCGGCTTTGCCTTCTTTTAGTGTATTCATACTACAAACGGCAAATGGTGTGTTTGTCTGTGTGTTCTTCGTCTTTTTTGAACGAACATTTATTTTCCACTACATCTTGACGTCTTGAAAGTGCTAAATATGTGACGTCTTGGCCACGTTGGTGAGACCACGGGATTTAGGATTCTCCTTTCTTCGAGTTGTGAGAAATATTTAATAACGCGCTCTGTGCGATTTGAACTGATCACGTGGTGTCAAATCGACGATTTTCATTGGTGGAGAGGAGGGTAACGCCCACTTTGGGCCTACCCTTTGGTAATTTAGTATTAGACTAACGATTTTTTAGGAGAGGGCTTCCTGTGTCGATGCGGTCATTTTATTGCAGGCTCAGCAGATTTTTTTATTCGATAAAGTTCGGTCATAACGAGTTATGAAATGGGATTGTAAACCAGCTGAATATTGTCGTATTTGGAAGAATAAAAGCACGCAAATTAAATGTGAGTATAAGGTGATTTATGTAGTGTTTTTTTCTAGCATTCAATATGAGTATTTGGTTGTAATTAAACATTTCTCACGACTCGAAGCAAGGAGAATCCTAAAGCCCGTGGTGAGACTGGACCTTCTGGGGTCTCATCGGCAATGTGTGGTGAGACTGGTCGCTAGCAAAAACTCTGCATTAAGCATCCGAAAAGGTAAACCTTGACTGTGCTGCCGCCTTACGGCTGGGCAGATTAAAAACGGCTTCATAAATTCTTCCCGACAAAAAAGTTTTGCGACCTCAAATCTTGCAGAAATATACAGTTTTGTGTTTATTTTGATATCAAACCAATCAAAGTATGATGCTAAAAATTCTTTTTGAATGTCAATGCAAACCACGAATTAGCTAGAACAATGTGTTGGAACTGTGAGGGTGGTAATAGGCCCATTTTTGCCCCATTTCGACTGAAAGAAGTAGAATGAAAATTTGTCGACAGTAATATTCTTGCGAACAAATTTAAAAGTTTTTTTTCACAAAATGCTTCCTTCGCCATAGTTAACATGAATTTATTCCTTGGAAAAGACATCGACTGAGATATTTTGCGGAGATTTAAATGAAGAGCTTCATCATCATCAGCATCATCATTATTATTATTATTATTATTATTATTATTATATTATTATTATTATTATTTTGTACACTTTACCGCAAAAAAGTCAAAATTACAATGTCTTGGTCTGGAAGACCATGCTTTTTTTATTGACAAATTTTTAAGCTGGTTTTATGCCAAATGTTAAAATTGAAAAATTATTGGGCGTCACAGTGCTAATTATGGAAGTATAAGAAAAAAAACGCACGAAAAATACCCGATCATTTCAATGTTTTGGACGCGCGGGATTCAAGAGAGATCATGATTCAAGATGTTTCGGGAATAGGCACTAGCTGCTTTTGAGGCCCGTATGTAATGTTATGATATTATTTTTTTAACAAAAAGTTCAAGAATGACCATATTTTGGCTCTAAAGCAAAATTTATTTTTAATCTCACGAGAAAATATATTTGATTTCACATGCGCGAGCAGGGTGTGCAGTAGTAAGTGTCCCGAACTAATAATAATAATAATATAATAATTTAATATTTATAAGGCGCATATTCCATGTGTATATGCTCATATGCGCCATCTAGTTACAAATTATATAAAAACAAAAATGTAAGGAAATCAAATAAATTAAAACTAAAATATTGTTAGAATAAGTGTATATACAAATTAAAATATGCTAAAATTATCTAATAAAAACGTGGTAATAAAAGTAATTTAAATGATCCAAAACTATCGACAAGAACTACCGGCTTATTTTTCACAGAGCCCTATAATACAAATAAGTTATAGTGTGTATTTATAAAATTCAATTATTCAATAATTCAATGATATAATTTGGTCCTAGAGGTAGCGCGACAATTCGATCGGTTTAGGAAAAGACGTGATCTAAATTAAAACACTTTTTGAAATTCCTATGTTATTCTTAAAATTGTTAAAGTAAACTGGACGAAGGACTAACGTTTTTTCTTACGGTTTATAACTTTATTTAACATTTTTACCTTGTTTTACTGATTATAATTTAACATTCTGGCCATGTTTTACACACCTTTTGCGTCTTTGGGCGGCCATTTTAGCAGGGTGGCAGTTTTGCTGTGCACGTGATTTTTGGGACTATGAAAATCACAAAAATATTGACCATAGTCGGAATCACGTACAGTTGGAATTGGTAGCCTGAATATATCGAAACCAGTTTTAGTGGTATGTGACCAGTTTTTAAGCGTGCTGAAACGTGAGATTTGACCTCGTCGTTTTCGTAGTTTCCAAAAGGTATAAAGATTTGGTGCGCTAGTTGACATTGTACATTGCAGAACAACACTGCTATTAAGCTCAGCAGTGGTATTGTCTGGGTCTTCTAAAAATACCTCATCTCCGGCAGTCTTGGTTGCTGAAAAAAAGTATATGGATCAAAAAGAGCGCAGTTCAATTTCAAAAGTGGGGGCCAGGTTAGGGTTTAGATTTGTTTCGAGTTCAATCAGTAATTCCATGGTTTTGCGATGAAATTGAAATACTGAAATGTTTACAGCGCTTGTCAATCACACGCTACAAATGCTAAGAAAGTCTTTCCAGTGAATTAGGTTTTTGGTGGATGTCAATCAAAGCGTTTCCATGTCATATTTTCGAAGCGGGCACTTGTAATTGTTAGCACGAATGCTCCAGAACAACAACACTCGACAAAAATATGGGACAAACTCATTTTCACTCTCACACAAGGACAGTATCCCCTTCCCCCGATAGCAATGCCGAGTTTGAACTTGCTTTAGCTGATGCTTCCAGAGACATCACGGAACGTCAACATTGCTTGGGGAGAGGATTGGGGAGGGGTGATGACCAGATAGGGAGGGGAGGATGTTGCTTGTTGTACGTGTAACAATAGATGGTAATGCTTCGTGTTTTGTTCCATGTCATTTTGTCCATGATTGTAGCTTGAAAAACTTAATTAACTACGTATAAACAGCCATCGTACGCATGGAAACGCTTTGATTGACATTCACCAAAAACCTAACTCGCTGGAAAGAATTTTTCAGCATTTCGCGCGTGTGATTGAAACGCTATAATGAATGCCTCCTCTTTAAATATACTTTTCGCTGGTGTGAATGTTGTTGTGCTATTATCAATACTATTTTTGCATCTCGATAACTAGAGTGCAACAGTTATCACTATTTAGTAGTAAAACCTTACGTAGCACTTTGAAAGGAATTGCTTTTACTGTACTGCCAAGTGCATTTGATACATTACAAGTGTATTTCCCAGTATCGGTTAACGTCAATTCATTAAGGCAAAGTATGTACTCATCTGTCTTAAGGTGTGGCTGCAATGGGCGCTGAATTTGTTTCCCGTCTTTTTGCCATTGATAATGAAGCTTTCCTTTTCCGTGTGCATTGCATCGAAACAAAACGTTTGACATCGTCCGTGGTAGCTCATCTGTAGGGTAAACCTTAGACCATTTGTAAAATCTTGGTGGCCCTGAAAAGCACACAGTAGAAGATGCAGTCTTAACATGATTGACAGCTATAGTATAGAGAAATATGATCGATCTGAATTTTCATCAGCCAACACAGGAAACCCGGGGTCCGTCCGTCGTCCGTCCATGCCCATGGCATTTTGGCGCGAAAAATGAGAAAATTTCAATGCCTCAGGAAAGACCTGGACACAAGAAAAAAATTGAAAAATCGTGGAATATTTTGTTTTTCAAAAATAATTTATTTGTTTCATCTGCTTTTTTGTCTATAGTTATTTTTGCAGCAATTTAAAATTGATAATGAATTTGAACGGATTCCGCTATGAGGTTTACCTCATTTTTTATATTGATCATAATAATTTTATATCAATTGTAAAGTTTTTATGAGCATAATAGTAAAAAATGAAATTAAATCTTGAGAGTCTAAAAAAGCCATTTGCAAAATTCATAAAAAGATTGTAATAGTTTTCAGTGCAAGATGTAGTTGCAATTTGTATTAGACGAGATTTGAAATGATATTGAATTGGCGAATGGTGCAAGTAACCCTCTATAGACAGTGTCTATATCCCGGGGGGACTCCGAGGATAAAGGATCGGGGATGCTCGTCGTATCTTTTAGGGGTAAAAATCGACGATTTGGTATCTTTTAGGGTTTAAAAATATGAAATTTGCCAAATTCTCACTTTTTGGTATCTTTTAGGGATGAAAAACTTGTGAAGCCACGCACTTTTGAAAAACGTTTGGTATCTTTTAGGGGTATTTTTGAAAACTTCCGACGAGCATCCCCGATCGTTTATTATGCTGAAACAGCTCTGTAATTCGTAAAATATGAGATAAAATAAGGTAAATTCGTAAGCCGAAAGTCTGCATTAGATCACAAGCAATTGCTTATTAAACTTTCATAAAGACTAGACTTTTCAATGAAATTGACATTTTTGTGCTCGCGGAAATCGTAGTCTATTCAACACTAAAACGACGTAATCGTATCTGTCATATCCAAGACTAAAACCAACAAATCGTTACCCAATGCAAATCAAAAACTTACACGTATAGCAAATGTAGGGGAGTATCCCCCCCCCCCCTTGGGCATTACCATATATATTCTTGTATGAACTACGTTAATTTACCTGTAGTTAATGTTTTAAGAAAAAACGTCCTTGAAATTGGTTTCTTTACAGATGAATGCGAGACCACACACGTATAATTACCAGCATAATCCATCACAGGAAATGATATGGCTAACACTGTATTATTTTTCTTCATCCTTATTTCACGAGGTAGTTTATCCAGAATGCTTCCGTTAAAGAACCATTGTACTGTACTACCAGGAGGCCCCCGATACTTGCATTTAAAATCGAACAAGAACTTGTCCTCGATGTTGTAAGTACTGAATTGGGGCTTCTTGTCTATGAACTGTAATCTACCGTTTGCTTGAACTTGAAATATAAAAATGATTTTAAACAAGTACTTCAGTCTATACAATAGGAATATTAATAACTGATTTTAAACAAGAACTTCAGTATATACAATGGGAATATTAATAAAAGAATTTAAACAAGTTCTTCAGTATATGCATGCAATGGGAATATTAATGAATGATTTTGAACAAGTACTTCAGTATATACAATAGGAATATTAAGAGAAAGCAATAACAAGGTGGCTAATTTAGTGTCCTGTCGTAAATTTATCACTCCCTTTATGTTGTTTTATAATATAGATTCATTCTTACGCGCGCTCTGATTGGTCGACGAGCGTGCATTATTTCACCGGTAAAAGCACGCTCTCAAAGGAAAGCCAAACGTAAAAGCTCAATTTTTTTCTAAATGTTAGGAGAGAATGGAGAAAATAGTTTTTAATTTTTAAATTAAATTGAATTGTAAAGCAAAACAAGTCCCACATGACACAATAACAAACACATGAAAACACGGCGAATTTGTCTTTATATCATGAATAAAACTATTGAACGACTACATCGAACTACTAGGAGCATCAACTCACTATGGGTCACCCAGTTTCATCGTGATAAAATGCATTTTAAGTTTACAAAATTGAAGAAAAATTCACATAAATGCTGTTCACGTTGTTACTAATATTAAATAGTTGTGATTTCCAAAAACAAAAACAAAAAAACTGGAGTTTGTGTGACAACCATTCAAAGCGAAGTAAAGCATTGCCGTAGGAAAGCATGAATCTGATAAATACGAACAATTTAAGTGTACAAATCAGATCACAAAAACTCGTCAATTAAACAAAAAAACATTTTAAGATACAGAAGAACAATTCTTTATCATATAACAGACGTTTTTGTATCTGCAAAATCATTTTAGAATCATTCAATAAAAGCGATGAAGTTTTGGACGTTGAAACTGGTTTACCTGAAGTTGTCGCTTTTTCTCCGATAATCTCCAAATTTCGTCGAGAAAACACGCCTAAAATCCCTCTCAAATTGTCCACATCGCAGAGGTCTTCACCAAGAAAGCTAAGGAATCATATGCTTGAGATGGTTTGATTGAGGTTTTCTTCAAATTATAGTTTTTGTAGCGACAGAGTAATCAAGAAATTTCCCCTCAAGCAAGCGACCAACTGGCTGACATGATCAAGCTTTTCACAACAACTCCGACCGATTTACCATCTCACATGTCAATTTATCCATATTCCTTTCGTATACAATATTTTCAGCACTTAAAAAACACTTGGCATTTGCAAAAACACGGGAAAAAACATGATAGAGCCAAATAATTGAGATTTAGTAATTCTCTCCTGCACAATCTCCAAGCAAAAGTTTTAAAATCTTTTGGCCTCTCCCTTATAACGAGTAATCTGATTGGTCGATACTAACACTTTGGGAGAATTTATGACCAGCTGAGTAAAAGTTTTCGCTTATTTTTAAAGCATCTCAAATTTGTTTAAAAAATTACTTTCTATATTCGTGATTTTCTTAGGCCACTTTTCGTGTTCTCCCAAACATCCCGCGTGCATTATTTCACCGATAAAACACGGAAATCCATCCTTTAATGCTTAATCAAAGGAAGTTACATTTCCACTGACGAAGTTACTTCATCTATATGACACTGTCTGGTGAAAAAAATGCAGCCCGAGAGAATATCGTATGTTGATAGTCGATTATTGGCTTTTGAAACTAACAGTAAGACATAAACACGTGGTAATTTATTTAGCTATAATGAAATAGAGATAGCTTAAAAACGGCTTTAAGATTCGCATATGGTGTATGTTTTATTGACCAAATCAAATTCGCATTTTGACATCCGGCTGAATTCATGCCATTCTCTCCAAAAACGACTTTTGAAATGAGTGTGATTATTCTTCGATGTATTTGAAAAAGGACTAACAACAAGTTATTCACCTTCTCCTCCGATAAGTCGGTTTACTAACCTTTTGATGAATGTTTTTTCGTCAGGAGTGCGCTTCGAAAGCTTCTCCCAAGATGTGTACTCGCAGTACACGTATACAGACCAAAATCCTTCTCCGTAACTCGTCTCAGTCGCAATTCTGATCCGTATTCGTACATATTTTCCATGTCTATTGTAGCATAATGTACACGATCTATTACAGTAAATCGTTTTCTATCTTTGAACGGAGGATTTGAAATGTTAGAAGGACGTGTTTTCCAGTGCAGCCATTCAAAATAAGGCTGCACTCCGATGGCGCTCTTTGAGACTATGCATTGCATTTTTACATCACTGTTCAACTCCGCTGTCGTGTCTTTTGGGAAGCAACAGTTTAGTATAGGTTTTATTCTACCAGGGTGATCTGTGAACATAGTAAGATAGTTCATTCTTTACCATACCATCCCCATTGTTATCGTCTAGCCACTCAGTATATGTAGTTGTAATCCTTTCTAATTATTATTGTACAATATCAAATATAGTTTATCAACCGTTGTGCACACGTGGTGTTTATAATTATAGAATTGGTAATCATATAAAAATTGTACTTTGTACTATTCGGTATGACCAGCGTGATTTTACTATCCATATATGGATTATCTAATACTTATCGAGGAGAGGCACATGGAAGGAAAAAGGGTGTAGTGAAACCAGGGATAGATCATTCTTGCCTAGAACACTGTTCATTAAGCTTGAAACGCCCTCCTCCTCCCCTCGCCTGTCCTCTTTAAGTGATTGGGCCTTTTGTTTGCCCACACCTTACTGGTCCATTTTAAATTTTACATTGTAATCATTATTTAGTCAAATTGTTATCAGGATGCTCCCTCATAGCCATTAACTCCATATCAGATGTGTTGTCCTTATTTGTAAGACCAGTAAACAAGCTCGTTAATTGCAGCAACGGCAAGTAATACTTTAATGCAATATAATTACCTTATCACAAGGCAGTGAAAACATAAATACCACTAAATAGTGCTATTTTATGCTAATTCTATTGTCTTCTTTTGTTTTATTAGTGCTATATACTGCTAAATAGTGATAACTGCTGCACACTTTTAGTGGGTGCACTCTACGATAGAGCACATTTCTCATCACATATAAATTACTTACATTGTACATTTAAGGTAAAAGTGAAGTTAGTTCTACCATGCGCGTTCGATACAATGCATGTGTATTTGCCACTATCCCCCAGAGTCATTTTTTTCAAACGTAAACGCCAGTCATTAGATTTGATTGGTTTACCATCTTTAAGCCAGCGATACTGCAATGGTGGAGATCCACTCGCTTTACAGTTCAATGTGTACGATTGTCTAGCAAGTCTATATATGTCCGATGGATGTGGTGTTTTAGGAAAATGCGGGGCTTCTGAAAAGCGAAAAACAAGAGAAGAAAGTTTTCCACGAAAATGTGGTGCTTTTGTTAATGAAGTAACATATTCCTAGGTAAGTTTTAGATTTTTGTAAATATAGCAGTAGAAAAGAGCATGTTTTTTAAAGAATGTCTATTGTGCTTTTAAAATGAAGAAGCCTTTATGAAGTTTTATTTCTACGAAATAAAGTACTTCTGTAAGTAGAAGGAAATAAAATACTTTCAAGTATTTAAAAATGGTATGGGAACTGCTTAGCACACAGAAAACACACAGTTACCTCACTTTTATTTACGCGATTACTACGAAACAACGTTCAAAGCGTGCAAAAACATTTGACTATATCCAGAAATTGCTTTGTATTTGTATAACGGTTTTTTACAAATATGCATGAATATTCTCTGATACATAAGCTAGTAGTATTTGCGTATTTGCAGGTTCACATCCCAAATTTTGCAAATAGTTTTGAAGCAGTAACTTACTATTTACATATCTAGGTTACTTGCTCTCATTGAACGCTCACATTCCTAATAGTGGCTGTCGATTTTATCAACGCGCGAAATCGAAAAATCGATTCGGCCTTGACCAATAACACTCACCTTGACCTAGATAATTATGGATAACAAAGCCTCATCTAATAATTATTTAATATTTGTACTTAAAATTGTGTCGATAATCTAATTTCGATTATGTAGTAAACTTTAGCTTACCATTGGTGAGAACTACGGTGTCATCTACTTTACTAAGAAACGCACTTCTAAAATCCAATCCTTGATCGTTAGAAGCACAACATGTGTAGAGGCCAAAGTCACCTTCTGATACATTAGTCAAATGTAAAGTCGAGGAAAACCTTTCCAGATCTTTACTACCATTATAAGTATAACCTATAAAAATAACAATTCATTGCATAGTCTTTTCCAACAAAATCATCATTTGTTCCAAAAGGAACTATACTAGGACCATAACCACTTTTTATTAGTTAATGGAAACACCTTCATAATTGCAAGTTTTTTTTAATCAACAATAATTATATATAGTTTAAAGGCCCACTCCAACCAAACCGAGCGCTTTTTTTAAAAGCCAGTGAAACGTAATATTTTTTTGCAATATAACTGATTTATGATTAAGAAAACTTTCTGTGTAACTTTTTTTGCGAAAAAAATATTTTCAAGAGAGAAATTTAGCTTCGAAATATTGGTCGCCATTATTTTGAACCTCACGGCCAATGTCAGCGGCTGCTGCCATGAGGGAGGCTTGTGACGTCATCTACTTGACCAAATCCTTCATTTGATCCTGATTATGATAAAGAACGAGATGTTTTGGCGACTTTTTCCACCTTACTAGTCACATATAAAAGCTCAGATCTCAATATCATGTCGGATAAAATTCAGCCGACTCCTAGAGAACGCAAAATAATGAAATATTCAGAGAGAATTCGAGCAAAAAAGACGAGAAGATGCTTGCCAAACACATTCAACATGGCGTCCGATTAGAGGACAAGGAATGTCAGATGAAAAAGTAGATTTAATGCACATGAAAATGCTTTAGTTAAAAAGTCAAAACCTTAACAGCGATTCTCAAACCATCGAACTTTTGGAGATGACAACCTTTTTAAGATTTTGAGAAGGCTTTATCAAAAATTTATGTACAAATCTGTCATTTTATAAAATTTCTTCCATTTCCGTCTCCTTGCAAACATAGCAACTGTGAAATATTTATGAGGTCTGATCTGGATAAATAAGTCCTGCAGCTAGCCAACACAATATATGTTAACACTTGCTGAAATGTAAAACGATGTTCAAGGTAAAAGGAAAATAGGAATGGAAAATTCAAGTTGTCATCCAAAAATCTGGTACCTTACTTATTGACATTGTAAGTGTTCAATTTAATAATTCTAGTTGTTGTTTTTCAATATGACACTTTGTTTAATATGCTTTCTTTTGTCAACCAGTAAACACTAGATTGTTTAATTGATAATTTTGATATATTATTATAATACTTTCTAAAATTAATAAAAACTTTTGAACCTCTTATTGTGATATTGTGCCATTGATAGAGTGCATGCACTAAAAGTGTGCAACAGAAATACTACTAAATAGTGCTATTTTATGCCAGTCCTATTGTTTTCTTTTGCTTAATTAGTGCTATTTACTACTAAATAGTGATAACTATTGCACATATTTAGTTTGCACTCTACCATTAGCTCATTTTTTTATGAATTAGTTTATATTTTGTTATTGAGTATTCTATTAATTTTGATTTTTTTTTTGTTTCAACCTCACCTCCTTTTCATGTCAACTTAAAACTCTTTATTTACTTTTTACTAGATGGTAGATCACTGTCTCAAACTCATGAGTGATAATGAGAATGCAACTGAATTTTGACATATATTCAAACACTTGCATAAAGGCAACTTTTATGGGCCGCCGTTACCACCAAAAATACATCAATATGCAATGGTCCAGTTAATGATATTAAATGGTCCAGCATATACTTAAACGGTCTAGCTACCGATACCAAACGGTCCAGCTTGTTATGTTAAACGGTCTAGCATATAGTGAAATGGTCCAGCATATACTTAAACGGTCCAGCTACCGATACCAAACGGTCCAGCTTGTTATGTTAAACGGTCTAGCATACAGTGAAATGGTCTAGCTTATACTCGAACGGTCTAGCTTGCGATGTAAAATAGTAATCTATTTAAAGTACTCCCTTGCTTCACAAAGACCTACAGAGTAGTTATGGGCAGAACGCGAGTGAGTAGGCTGTGAAGCACAGAAGCGTGAAATTCTTTTGGGTAGGGCGGGAAGGGGTAGCAAAGGAATCATCTCGCACACGAAATCTAGATGATTCCAATACATTCACCAATATAAGATCTTGCAGTGATCCTAACCTTTACTTCCCCGAACGCCAAACTGCCACGAGTGGATTGATGCTACACTTTATATACTCTATGTTACGCACGGGTGCACATTAAATAGTAATCTATTTAAAGTACTCCCTTGCTTCACAAAGACCTACAGAGTAGTTATGGGCAGAACGCGAGTTCCGCCTATAACAGCCTAACGTTGTCCTGATTTCCTTTCCTCGACACACCCTAACCCAGTCCTTAATAACCCGAAACTACTATCCTTTCCACTCCCATCCTTATGAATTCGGCTCAACAAACACCGGTGAGAAGCCGATAAGTAAATTCCTCTCCCGAAACTCAGAACTTATTCTTTCAACAAGATCCCCATCCTCTAGATTAAGTGGGTTGCTTGGTGGAGTTGCGGAGGTGCTGGATATGCTCATAACCTTCTCTGTCTGAGTATATAGGTTCACCATCTGAGTAGACTGCCAACCGATGTGATTTGCGACCTCCTCTTTTGAGGCGCCAAGCAGGCGAAGCATTATAGCAGCCCCACTTCTGAAACTATGGGCCGTCTCACCCTCATAAACTCCAATATTGGTGAGATACTTTACCAAACGGCTATTAGCGGCTGAACATAAAAAGGCATTATCGGTGACTGAGCCATTGTTCGAAGTTGATCTAAATAAGTAGCCGTTAGACAGCCTAATTCTTGCAGCCTCACAGAAAGATACGTAAAAACGTAGGTTTTGGACTGGACAGATGGCTGGATTTTGGCAAGGGCGGATGGGAATTACTCTGGATTGTTTCCCTCTAATTGTCTTCCCTACACGCTGATGGATGATAAGATTCTGGCTATCCGGGCTCCCAAGAATGTCCACAGTTTTAACTCTACCCAAGTCCGCAGCCCTTCCGCCCGAGGAGAACATAAGCGTGAAGAAAGCCAAATCTCGTGCGAAGATGTAATGTTGAATGGGGGATATGCCGGCGTCTTGAAGGGCACCGCGGATGTAATTCACAAGCTTTTGAAATTTGGCAAAAAAAACAGGGTTGGCCTGTTTTGGCGAAACACGAGAGTTAGCTTGTTCTCGCTGGATCGATTTTAAGTACGCTTTGACAGAATGGTGGATGGTGGGGTTACCTCGGAGTGAAAAATCATCCCATTCACTTACGCTACCACGTGTATTGAATATCGCGCGCAACTTGCCAATCAATGAATCGACAGTGCCGGCTGCTAATCTGTGGGGGCAATTGCATGGGTGCCTCCCGGGCTGCCCATAGAAGGTACATTGCTCGATATGGACCTGGGTTCTACCATTCTTGTCCTTCCAAACTAAAAAACGTATGATGTCCTTAGGACACGCGGAGTGTAATGTTTTCGGGAAAGGAAGGGATTCGAGAAAACCCACGAGTTCCAACTCCAGCTTGGACTTTTGCCTTTCATAGGGCCTGACAGATCGGGCCTTGTTTAGCTCATCAATTCTGTCGTCAATAGACTTTACATCGATCGAATGTTGGTCGCCCCTCCTTGGTTGTAACCGGTAGGCTCGCTCAACGCCACATTGCTGACAAAATTGGAAGCAATCGTCATTTGGATATGAACAAGATCCACACCGTAAGGCTGGACGCCAAACGCGAGCGATACTCTGCAGGGAACGAAAAGAAATACATGAAAACATAGCATGAAATATTTGTTTTAATAAATCGCATAAATTGTAAGCAAATTTGGACAACTATCTAATGTGTCTACAAACCAACGAGTCCTTTTTAAGTGTTCACTAATCTAAATGCCCAAAGGTCCCAAGGCAGTGGTTTGGAGACGAAGTTGTTGTTAGCAGACGGGAATAACACTGCATTTTCATCCCCTTTCTTTCCGATCCTTAAAGAGTCAGAAGAGCGCTTAACCAAGATTGGCCACCAGAACCGACATGGTTGAACTGCAGGGGTAATAAAAGTGACCTGTAATTTAGGCGTTGAGGCGAGAAAACGCAGCAAAGGACCCACCATAACTAAAGGGGGGAAAACATAGGTATTATGCTCTGGGGGTATATGTTGAGCGAAAACGTTCACCCCCGCAGAATCTCCTGTAGGCCATGGTGTATAGTGAGGAAGAGGAGAACCATCAGCTTTACGTTGAACATTGGAGTCGAGGGACATTAGATCAAAAGTGTGGGGCCCCCAACGACACTCTATGCGGTTCCAAACTGACGCAGCCAGCATGCAATCCTGCGGGGAGAGGGTCCTGGACGGCAGATCGGCTAGATTTCCTGAAGACGGCACGTGGGTGAGAGATAGAGCCACATTGAATTTCAGAGCGACCTCATAGATTGACTTTATGATTGCCGAGAGTTGCCCGCTCTTACCACCTTGGCTCCTCCAGGCTTGCACTACCGGTAGACTATCCACATGGGCGTCAACTCTGCTATTTTCCAAGGTATCGCCCCAAGCGCTCAAGGCGTGACGAAGGGCCAAAGCCTCCCTTATCACAATGGGTTTGCTTTGATCCTCCTCGTGCCAGTAGTCTCGCACGCATTGGGGTTTCTCTGGGTCGGCGTAAAGCACCGCACCCCAACCCGTGTCTGAAGCATCCGTGAAAGAAGTGATCACTCGATGGTGTTCTTCGAACCATGGCAAGTGGCTGCTCCATGTGTCCAGGAAGCGCCAGTATTCGATTTCCTTCCTAAGGTCCCCAACAATTAGGATTTTCGAGGTGGATGCTTTGTGGGCGGCG
The DNA here is from genome assembly GCA_918843875.1 of Diadumene lineata. Taxonomy (NCBI): domain Eukaryota; kingdom Metazoa; phylum Cnidaria; class Anthozoa; order Actiniaria; family Diadumenidae; genus Diadumene; species Diadumene lineata. The sequence continues at coordinate 2,114,325 of OU974078.1, forward strand.
CCAATTGCACGGTAGCAGACTCTAGAGTACAGCCTGGCGGCTGGAACAGCGATGGCAAAGGATGTCGTCTTGCCGGCAAAACGCTGCAAGGAGTTCAAATCAGTCTCTTTGGAGGACAGAATTGATTCCCGCAAGCTACGAAACTTCTCTCTCTTATCGTCTGGCAGTATAAATGCGCTTTTTTGAGAATCACACAGGTAACCCAAATACCTGACTACTTGAGTAGGATCCAGCACTGACTTTGCAATGGCAATTGTATAGCCTAAGGAAGTCAAGGTTTTCGTAGTAATGTAAGCTGCGGCTTCAGCTTTCTGATAATCCGACCATGGGCAGTCTTGACTTGTGATCAATTGGCCGATATGGCGGTCATCGATGTATTGACTACAAGGCACTCCAAGGGAGCGAATATAGCTAGTGGCAATTAGACCAATAGAATGGTAAAGGAAAGCACTCGCCTTCCAGCCAAAGGGTAAGGTGCAGTATACAAAGTAACAGTTTTTCCAATATAGACCAAAGAGTGTCTGGCTTTCCGGTTGTAGAGAAACGTGGTCGTACCCACTCTTGTCGTCGCAGACAGTTTGAAAGCTGTTTTTGGTCACGTACCTTGGCAGATCGGACAAATAATCAAGACTAAAAGGAAGATCCTTTGTCCACAGGTTCAAGAACCGTTCGTCGTGGCACATCCTGGGCTTTGTGGGCTCGATGGTAATAGGCATAACCAAATAAGGAGGTTCCACCTCACCTGCAACGCCCCAAAATTTGAGAGAGCCATTGCGAACTCTTTCTAAGATGGTTTCCGTGATGAAAGACTCAAACCTTAAACAGGATTTGGAATTTAGAATCTCCATGCGAGGGGGAAATGGAGAGTCGAACTCCTGACCACCAAATTTCCCTTTGAAGTGTGTAATGAAATTTCGAGCGTTTACTCCGTCCACTACATTAGACAAAATATCCGGGTCCGCATCCGGAATAGATTTCCATACACTTGCGTGACGCCTTAGCCCGCCGGCGATAAAATAATTGGGGTCTTTAAAAATGACGTCTCGCGGGCTTGCATGAATTTCTGCCCTTGATACAGCATCAATTTCAGGTCCCAGGCCGACATTGCTGGTGGGAACGCCTTGCCAATTACATGATTGAACGCTTGACGTTTCCGAACCATATCGAACAAGATGTACAAAATCATACTTCAAACGCTTTCTGGGCGGATCCTAGTCCCACAACGGGAAAAGAAGAAAGGGAAAAAAAAAAAAAGGAACAACGAATCAGAAACAAGAAAAATGTTACGCGGAACAAAAAATAGGCAAAACAAGGAACAAGGCGTAACCCACCACAATGACGGCCTAGGCAACCCCACTGGGGCATGAAAGGCATTAGACGCCCGCACCTAGACTCGACAAAGCGGTGTAAAAGGAAAAAAAAAAAAATAATAAATAAATATATAAATCTATGTCTTTGTTTACAAAATAGATTTACTTTCCTGTAAGACAAACGTCGATAATGACCCTGTTTAGCTTGACTAATGGTTTTATTACGCTTTCATTATAGGGTGATATTATAGAGTAGAGAATGAGATACGATGCTAAACAAGAGGCTTTATTTTCAAATCATTACACGAACAAAAATACATAATAATTTTAATACAATCGGTTTCCCATTTAACGGTTGTGGCAGTGTCTCTGGAAGTGTCCTCTCTGCCCGCATCTAAAACATCCCACTCCACGACCACGTGGCCCTCCCACGCGCCCTCTCATATTCATCATTGGCCTAGGGTAGGGGAGAGGGGGAGGGGTCCAGACTGTATGCTTAACCATCTTAGCAATAGACGTGGCTACTTGGCTTTCCTCCTTGGTGCCTACCAGTCTCGTTATAATGTCCCCCAATTGAGGGTTATACATAAGTAAACGTGACTGTCGCAGGACAGCTTCGTATTCAGCAGCTTTCGCGTGTTGAGTAGTTCTTGCATCATCGGCCAGCTTTTGTAGTGCCCCTAGAATAGCCGAGGGGTCCCTGAAACGCGTAGGCGCTGAGGCCAGCTGACGGACCTGAGCCAATGACGCCTCGACACTAACCACACTAGTTTGCGCTTTTAAGGTTTCGAGCTCAGCCTTGAGTTGCCGAATCTGTGTTCCCAACTGTTAAGGAACAGAAATAAAAACGTGAGTTCCCTATACCTCTAGCCTACATAAATCGAGCATTCATTTAACTTGTATAGGTATGAACAAAATTTAACCGAAAACGAAAACTAATAATGTGTAAAGAGCACTTGCAAATTAAAGGGTCTAAGTCCAACTATCTGTAAATGCGGCCTAACAACGATCAAATATAAAAATAGCGTTTGTAAGTAAATGATAGTAAATGCAGTTTAATCCAACAAAGGAAGGCGGTCCCGTATTGTTTAAGGGTGCAGAGTAAAACAAAAGACAAAATAAACAAATAGATAATGAATGCAAAATCAGATATACACGCGACCATTACGCGTACAAGAAACACAAACAAAAGCTTGTAAGAAAAATTCCTAAGCAAATTAGCAAGGACGTTGATAATAACAACCGAACAAAAGTATAGGATTACCTGAATGTAATATTTTGAAACGCTAATAACGATTCTGGCCCCTACCAGAAATACAAATAAATTCATTACTCCGGTCTAGCAAAATATTATGACTCATTACTTTGGCCTCTACCAAGGAAATACAAATGAACTCATTACTTTGGCCTCTACCAAAATACAAATAAACTCATTACTCTGGCCTCTACCAAAGAGATACAAACAAACTCATTACTTTGGCCTCTACCAAAATACAAATAAACTCATTGTTCTGGCCTCTACTAAAGAATTCCAAATAGACTCATTACTTCGGCCTCTACCAAAAATACAAATAAACTCGTTACTTTGGCCTGTACCAGAAATACAAATAAACTCATTACTATCTGGCATGTACCAAAAAATACAAACAAACTCATTACTTTGGCCTCTACCAAATACAAATAAACTCATTACTCTGGCCTCTACCAGAAGACACGCATTGAAAAACTCGTTGCTCTCGCCTCTTGTAAGAAGTATAGATAAAACTAATAATTCGACAGGAAAAACATGAATTTGAAAGTTCCTAGTTAAGACCTATACGAGAATATATAAGCGCAAAACTACAACAGAGAATAGCAAAGAAAACCACATAATACCTCTTCGCTCGCCGTACGCTGTTCGGCTCCTTCTTCTACATTCCCCTCTGCTTGGTTTTGGTTCTGGTCTGGATTTTGGTTTGCATTCCGGTTCTGGTTTGGATTCTGGTTCCTGTCTACATTCTGGCTCGGATTCTGATTTGTACTCTGGTCCTGAGCTTGGACTTGTCCGTCTTGTGGTAAAACCACAACCCGGGCCGGCCGTTGTTCGTCTTGTTGATTCATACTGTACTGGAAGAACGCCAAACTGCCACGAGTGGATTGATGCTACACTTTATATACTCTATGTTACGCACGGGTGCACATTAAATAGCCTAGCTTGTTATGTCAAACGGTCCAGCTTATAGTGAAACGGTCTAGCTTATTGAGAAATGGCCCAGCGTGCAATGTGAAATGGCCCAGCGTGCGATGTGAAATGGCCCAGCTTGTTATGTCAATTAGCCTAGCGTGTCGAATAGCCTACGAAGTCAAATAGCCTACAATGTCGAATAGCCTGTTGTCAAGGTGGCCTACCGCAGAGTCCATAGCAACCATGTTGGTTAATGGTTAACTGCGAATAATATCTCTCATGTGTTACACAACGACTTGACCTCGTAGCGAGCTACAGTGGTTTTGTCCTAACAACGTAACATAAACGTTAAATTCTAGCTTTTCGTTTCCCAGATTTCATTGGTAACTATTGTAAATTTACAGAAATGAAGATTTTAAATTCTGCTGTGTGCTTTAACATTGATATACATATATATATTAATGTGTATATAACATAATATATGTAGATGTATAATTAGTTATTAATTATGTATTTCTAACAGTCACTTGTGCGGGATTGAATTCTCATTGTATTATCGGTAAATTCACTCGCAATTCCGCAAGATTTAAAAAATTCACAATAACAAATCCTAGTTTCTTCTTCTATTTTAAATCCGCTTGTTTATCGCTACTTAGTCATCTTAGTTTGTTTACTTTATTAATGTTCAATTATTTACTGAATTGACCAAACCGACTATCAAATCTTCAAACATACCAATACATGAATCATTTATAGTAAGTTCTGACAATTTTCATGTATTCCATTAAAAAACGTTTTTTTTTTCTATTGTTAATGATATAGCTTTGAACAAACAATGAACGTGATAAGATAGTCAATAAAAAGAATATTACATAGGAAGAACAAGTAAGGATTATTTTTTGTAGATTTTATTTATAAATTTAAATTCATTTGAATAAGTGACGTGTGACAATGACCCAGTTTGATATGTTTTTATAGATTTATTAAAATGGCAGAAAGCAACACCACGAGGGTAGCTTTAAAGGATGCATGTCTGTTAAATTAAAACGTTTATTCGTATATTTTAAATGCGTAATTTCATTGGTGCTTCTACGATCATTTAGTTTCCTGTAGATTGTACTCGTATCGATGATTTAACAATCAATACAGCAAATATTTGAACAATAATAAAATAGATATGAAGTATAAACAGAAGTGAATGAATATGCAAAGATATTATTGTAACTAAGTCAACAAACTAAGATGACTAATTAACAATAAAAGCCATGAGGTTTTCATGAGTTTCGCCTGAACATTAAGTTTAAACACATTTTAGAATGTAAATGGACGCCTAAAAGACTAATTGTTTCTCTAAGTGTACTACGTCACTGATAGGTTTTTTGCAAGAATATGTAGTTTTGATCATATGCTAGTGGTATGATCATAAGCGACCTTATAAAATCTATAAGGTTAGAATCTATTTGTAAAACTGATGAATAAAAGAATCAAAACTTAACTCATTGAATATTAAGATACATGTAAGACGCATTGCAGAGTTTTGAATCATTTCCGGTACAATATGTCAATGAACGGTCAACGAACGATATTTTTCACATAATATAGTTAAAGCTTAAAGCAAATTAAATTAATGCACAGTTTGCATCTGGGTAAGAATATAATTTAATGTTTGTCGTTATTGAAATGAACTTATTGAAGAAAATAAAGAAGGGGACTACTATGTACTGCACCACCGCCCAGCCCTATTACTTTAGTCCGAGCTTCAAGTTTATATTACACAAAACTTATATTATTCGCAGTTAACCATTAACCAACATGGTTGCTATGGACTCTGCGGTAGGCCACCTTGACAACAGGCTATTCGACATTGTAGGCTATTTGACCTCGTAGGCTATTCGACACGCTAGGCTAATTGACATAACAAGCTGGGCCATTTCACATCGCACGCTGGGCCATTTCACATTGCACGCTGGGCCATTTCTCAATAAGCTAGACCGTTTCACTATAAGCTGGACCGTTTGACATAACAAGCTAGGCTATTTTACATCGCAAGCTAGACCGTTCGAGTATAAGCTAGACCATTTCACTGTATGCTAGACCGTTTAACATAACAAGCTGGACCGTTTGGTATCGGTAGCTGGACCGTTTAAGTATATGCTGGACCATTTCACTATATGCTAGACCGTTTAACATAACAAGTTGGACCATTTGGTATCGGTAGCTAGACCGTTCAAGTATATGCTGGACCATTTAATATCATTAACTGGACCATTGCATATTGATGTATTTTTGGTGGTAACGGCGGCCCATAAACTTTGTCTATCAATTTTCCACTAATAATTATTATCCATGTATTTGTCGTAGAGCTGTAGAAGAATTTGGCTTAATGGCCTTGTTCTTTCAATTGTTTTTTTTTTACCCAATAACACACTTATGACAGAAGAATCAGGAAAAATGACATTGGAATTGTTTTTACCTATTAGTCAGGCAATAATAGCCTGTGTGTAGCCCATTGTTGTTTTGGAAAACAATTAACAGGCTGCATGCAGACAATAGAAAAGCAATGGATATTTTGATTAATATAATAGAATGGGGAAAAATTAAAGGCCTGACAGAAAAAAAGGACAGGAAATAAACATGACCAAACACACAGAGGAGGACAATAATTTTGGAATCCATGCTAATTATGTTACCAGTGGTTGTGAATCATAAAAGTCTATATACTGTTAATGTTGTATTTAGAGTTGATTTTAATACCAATACTTTTGGGAGTGCTGAACAATTTCAATTCATCAATAAGTGAAACATACTTTTAATTAGATCTTATTAACCGAGCGCGAGGTCTGTACAGGAGAATCTTGACCGAGGTCGAAAAGTACAGACCGAACGCAGTGAGGTCTGTACCCAACCGAGGTCAAGATTCTCCTGTACAGACCGACCAAGCTCGGTTAATAAGGCATTTATTATATGACATTTTTTTAATTAAAAAACTAGAACAATTTTTTTTTCTTCAAAAAAACTAAAATCAATCACGATATTTTTCGCGCGGTGATTGGCTGAAAGCCTTGACAAACCCTTGAAAATGCTGTCAGTCGATGCTGGAGCCGGACGGTGTGCTAGAGTTAGCGAGACGTTTTTCTCAAGAAAAAATGTGTAAATGGACAAATTATCAATGGAAATTAAGAAAATGTAAGTAGCTTAATGCAATAAATGTTTTCATGATTTGACAAATCTTTTCTGTTGATAGTTTTTGTTCGTTTTCGTCGAAAAGCCCAAACCTTGAAATTGGCATAGTTTTGATCAAGCAAACTTGTTTGTTCGTTGTTTTCTCGCAATAACACACCAAAAAATCAACTTTATGAATGCCATTTCTATCTATTCTCGATTATCAATTACGAGTAATCATTTAAACTTGTGTTTGTTTTGAAATGGGATCGTTTTGGTCTAGTTTTACGAGTTTGGTTTTAGCGATTACTTGCAGTCATTTTGTGGCGGCTTTGGATCTATTTTTGAACACTCTAACATCAAATTCTCAACAAAGAAAGAAAGAAAGCTTACAGAACGAAGAATCTTTTTTTGTTATAGGCATTCTCGACTAAAGCTGGATATTTCTGTGCAAATTTTGTGATTAATTGTGAAATTCGGATGATCGATTGTATTGAACATGACTTTTTTCGCCAGTAAACAAAAATCAAGTAGCGAAAAACTACAAAAATTGTGGTAAAAAATAATAATAACGATAAAAAAAACACGTAATTACATCGAACGGGATTTTCTGTAGTCTTTATTCTCATCAACGACCTTTTCTCCCATGAAAATATTTTGAAAATGTAAAAACAATCAGCCGTTCAATCGTGAAAAGGCCAGCTACTCAGTGGATCTGTCCGCGGTCTTAATACAGGGGGATATTGACCGGTCGGGAAGAGCGTATAACCAATCAGATTGCTCCATTTGCTAGTGTCCAGACTCCAAGATTCACGGTCATATAATAAAGTTATTTATCTGTCAGTAAAACAAAAAACAACAACAAAAAAACAATATAATAAATTTATAAAACAACAGCAAATTTCAAAAGAAATGTAAATTATATGTCGAAGGAAAAATAATAAATTGACACTTGCTTAGTTTTCAATCATTTCATTGGTTTAATGGTTGTGGTTTGATGGATTTCGATTTACACACTTTATTCAGATTTTTACAAATAAATACACGATGCCGAAATAAATGCACATGCAGTGAGAAGGTCCTAAGTTTACAATTTTGATTATAAAGGCCAGAATGTTGCTGGATGAGTGGTAAAATTAAAACATTTCTTTGATCGATGACCATAATCAGGTCGCAGAAGTTCAATTCGCATATGCAAACTGTGCTCAAAAAGTCAAATTATTATTTGTTTTTACACACTATAAATAATACAAAGTCTTCAGAATGCTTTGCTTTTGACATAACAGAAATTAAAGCTTCATTTTTGAGGTAATCTTGATTACTCGAAGAAAAAGTTGATAGTGAAGGACGCCATTTTGTTTTCACTTTCTCTACTTTTAACCTGATTTACGTCGCTTAATCCAATGAATTTAAACCGTAATTCAAACCTCAATATTGCTAACATACCTTCGAGCAACACAATTTAATCCTGGCTTATATTTTGTCCCAGTTTAGGCAATTTTACCTGGGTTAGCGCTAATCGAACATGTCAACAATCGCACATGCATGTATTGAATGAAGGTCAAGTAAGTGACGTCATAAGGTCCATTGATTCTCTTTCCGGCTCAAGAGACTGGGTCGAGACCCAGTCTCTTGAGCCGGAAAGAGAATCAATGGCGGTGCTTACAAAAAGAACGATTTTCAGGACGTTACTTCGAATATCGCAAATTTTTTTTTTTTTTTTTTTTACATTTTGTTTATAGAACGACACTTTATTCAAAGCAACGTTTTTCAATAAGAAAACTGCTTTTTTAAAAAAAACGCTCGGTTTGGTTGGAGTGGGCCTTTAAATGATGATCATTTTTCGAGTCCAAACGAAACGCGAAGTTGACTTTCTTCAATCTAAATAATGCGGAATTGGAGGGATGTAGATGCAAAACATAAGTAAACCAAATTCAAATATTTTTGCTTCGATCCATTCCACTAGCTTCGAGATGATTCGTTTTTTGTGCCTACTAGCTAGAAGCTGTAGGCACTATGTCGTCGGTCTTTATGCAAATTGTAAGTAACTTGACGTCACAATAGGGGAAACACGATACCATATTATGGCGAAGTTTAGCCCATGGCGATAATATTTACTTAAAGTCTTAAAATCGAATCATGGCAAAAGCAAAAGTAGAAAGAAGCTAAACAAATTTTCAACAATGGTTTGGATTCTTTGGACGTCAAATTCTAAGGTACATTTGCGATGTAAGATTTCTACATTTCATTGTAAAACCAAAACGCATAGTTGTCTTATTCCAATCATGGTCTTTATTCTTCGACAATTCATTTGTAAAGAAATGTATGCAATAAAATGTGACTTCTTTCGAATAAATAAAATAAAATAAAATAAAATAAATCAGAATAAAATAAAATAAAAACTCTTGTATATGTTTGACGTAGACGTTAGAGAGATTCTTTTTTTTTTCTAGCGATTTCCCGAGGTCGTACTTTTACTTGCATATATTTTTGACTTAATATCTCCTCCATATGGCTTCTAAAGTGAACGTTTGCAAACTAAAGAGAAGAGTTTTCTTTCTGAGCGATTTAACCTAGGCCTAGCCGCGAACTCGTGAGAATTTCAGACACAACATTTGCCGACAAAAAGGCTAAATTAGCATTAAATCAACAAACATCACACGTATTCAAAAAAGCAAAAGAACAACGATTGATTTGAATTTTTTTAATTGATAAAAAAACTTCAAAATTTTTGATTTTGAGAAGCTAGAAAACCTACAATATTCTACTCGAATTTCGAACAAGTTTCATAGATCCACAGGAAACCCAATCAAAGCGGCATAGGAAGATCAATTAATCTCAAAATCTGCATCCGCCGCGGCAAACTTCATTTTACTCGTCAGCAATAGTGCTACAATCTTTAAAATGCTAAGAGTTATAGAAGAATAAATATTCTAACAAATGATCCGCTACTAGCTTACATGGGAGCAACTACATGCTCTCTTTGAGCGACTTCAAATTCTTGTTCAAGAATTTTCCCACTCTGCAGCTATTCACAAAATTCCAGTAGGCACATGCGCTTTATAAGCGCCTTTAATTTTTGGTGTTTAGGAGATAAAACGTGTGACAAAGAATACGTAAATGTGACAATATGAATTCTTGTCTACTATGACAAGTAAAAAAAATTGATATTTACTTATTTTCATTGTGAAGTTCTGTGTTGGTGACACAACGTTTCTGTATTTGTCGATAACGAGGTCCAGCTTTGGGTAGCTTGTCGGCACTCTATCCCATTTGATCCAAATAATATCAGGCATTGTGCCACTTTGAACAACAAAACATTGAAACGTAGCATTTTGTCCAAGACGAACGCTTTTGTTTCTTGGTAGGTCATGTTGAAGTATAGGTCTCGTTACAATTCGTGCTGTTTGGTAAAAATACAAGTTGTCACTATTATGAAAATTGCGAGAGCTGCATGGTGCTGTTTATTTTCAATGGTTGATTATATATATTTAAGCACGAATCACGAACTGTCACATGAACCACCATCGTCATCACTGCATTCATCATTATCTCCATCATCGCCACTGCCATTATCATCATCATCATCTCTAATGCCATCATCATTATCAACTTCATAACTGTCACATAAACCACCAACGTTTGTTATCATGGTCTTCATCATCATCACCATTTTCAGCACCATATCAAACATACCTTGCACGTAAAGAATAAAAGTGCGATTTACCGATCCGTATGAGTTCGACACCACACAAGTATATCTTCCAGAGTCTCTTTTAATCAGGTTTTGTAGTTTTAGATACGGTAAATCGGTTCTCATAGCTGGGTCTAGTGGTCTATAGGTCATATCTACATCGTCCTTGAGCCAGCGATACGTCAGTGGTGATGAGCCAGTGGCGTTACAATAGAAGAACGTTGGATCGCGATCCATTGCTGTTACTGCGGTGAAGTAAATTGCAGACGGCAGTAATTTTGGTGCATCTGTATAGCCAATACATTTATTATTAATTAGTTAGATATATAATGTGTAAAGACGCCCTACTTTTTAATTTTATATTTTCTTGTCTCAATAGTTTTTTGTATAATGCAATATAATTTATATAACTCAGGATCTACAAAAAACATAGATGATATTTTTTTTATCGTTACGGATATAAAATGAATAACAAGGTGGCTAATTTAGTGTCGTAAATTTATTTTACACTTCTCATGTTGTTTAAATTCACATACGGTTGCATTCCTACTTACTCACTTCAAAAACAATATCAATGGATTTGGTTTTCTAGAAAATGTGGTGAATCGGAAACGCGAAAATTCATGCATTTATAGTTCAATGTGTGCTATTGTCTTGCAAAAAACGCGGGGATTCTGAAAAGCGAAAAATAAAAGAAGAAAGTTTTGCAGGAAAATGTGGTGCTTTTAAAAAGCAAAAAAAGAGAAAGTTTTCCACGAAAATGTGGTGCTTTTAAAAAGTTCATAGGGTACGTCATATTTTAGATTTTTGAAATATAGAAGGAGCAAAGAAGAATTTTGTAAGAGTTTATAGTGCTTTTAAAAAGTAGAAGCTCATATGAAGTTTTATTTCTACGAAATATTGTACTTCTCTAAGTAGAAGGGAAAAAGACGCAAATGACATGTTACTCGTATAATTTAAACAGTTACCTTTCTTGCAGCTGACCTGTTCAAGAGCAACCAATCCAAAAATAACCAGCAAAGTCAATTGAATTACTCTTTCCATAATAACGACTTTTAAGAATTAAAATTCTGAATAAAAAAAGGTATACATAATATATACAATACGGTTATAATAATTCAAAAAATTCAAAACATCAAAGACCCCAACCTAAAATAAAAATATATTTGAACCATATTTGAACCCTATTTGTTGTAGACAACATTTCAATAGCTAAACTATACATTATTTTACGTTCGTTTAGTGCTTGACTTGTTTACTTATCTATGTGCAAAATATTCAAATGTCAGAAAAAACAAATGACAATTAACTTACCTCATTCAGGTGACCTCGTTGGTTACTGTTCAAGAGTGAATAGATTGTTAATGGTACTGTCCACGAACAGGTTACGTTATGAGAAAACCATCCTGTTTGCTGGTCACCCTCGGGGACAAAGTGGTCCTAATGGCACTAAGAATAGCGGTCAATAAAACAAACTCACTTCTAAATTTTCTTCAAAATCTTTAGGACATTGAGTTTTTCAAAAATGTTCGCTACTGATAATTTGCACATGGTTGTTATAAACCGTTCGAAAACCAAAACAAAATTCAAATAATACATAGAAATGTTTCGTTTGACAGAAAAAGTTTAAATCTTATTTAGTTATAAAAGTTCAAAAACAAAAAACAGCACCATAACGAGGCTACGGAAGCAACAGCAAAGAATTGTTTTTAGTCTTCTTAGGAATTTATGAGTAATATTTGACGTAATGACAGGAATAGCCATCGCCATTAAGGTTTACTGGTTCAACTAAATAAAGTGGTTTTCTTTGAGACATCTAGGGCCTGTTCAGACTGGTACTTCGTAACTAGTTAGAATAGTTCTAGCGAGTTAGAAGTTTTACTACCAATGTGAACGGCCCTTCTCTAACTAGTTAGAAAATTTGACAGCATTTTAGGTATGTGGCCGTTTACAAAGAAAAAGCCGGCGGAAAGGATTAAAATCCAAGCTACTAAAAACGTAGTTTGAAGCGAGTAAAACGAGGTATCCCCCTCCCGTTGACAGATTCCTTTTATCTTTGTAATAATACACCAGGGACACGAGGGAGCTTTGACCTTCGATCAGTCTCTTCGCGCTAACTCTCGTTATTGTTATAATCATTATGGCTTTAAATTCAAGCAACCAAAGATTAGTAAACAATATTATTTTGGCATTACTATGGCATGGCATGAATAAAATAACGTGAAGTATAGGGTTACACTAGCTAGATAGAATGTGGACGCTGATAATAACGTAACACGCTAGATTGTACCTTTTGATGACAGATACGTGGGGCCATAAATACCTCACGTTAGCTTTATTCTGACCTAGTCTGAACAGGCCCCTAACAGGTTGGTACGATTCTCAGTTAAATACTAATTGTTTGCACACATCTCAGTGTTACCCAATTATTTTCAGGTCAAAAGATTTTAATCTTAAAAGATTTTAATCTTAAAAGATTTTCAGCCGCCTCTTTAATAGAACTGCTTATTTTCCTACGAGACATCTTGCCTTTTTTAAGTAACTAAATTGAGGAGGGATGCCATCAGCATTTCTTTGAAACCATTTGTTACTAACGATAAAAACCTGATGATCTGTAAACAACACCAAATGATTTAACTTACAAGTTGATGCCTTCAAGTTTTTGTTTTTGTGTGATTTGAATTTGAGATTTTTGTGTTTCTTGTTAGGACAATCGACGATGTCTTGAAATTATGATCATGAGTTTTGGAATGTATGATAACGATTGCCTGCCAAAAAGGAACCAAAACGTCAAATTTCAATTTTATTTTTTTTATTACTGTAATCATAGGAACTCTGTATACATTGCCATAAAAGTCGGCCATCTCGTTTTACATCTCTTGACTCGGTTTTGATGCTGAAAATGATATTAAGCAAATTGTTGCAAATTACCCCAAAGTTAATTTCTCTCATAATACAGTGCATTATATAAACAGCAATTAAAGGAGAATTGGCGGAAACTTTTGTTTCTGCGATTTGTCTTATTAAAATGTAGTTTTAAAATTAGCTGGTACTTTAAAAGTAGTTCAGTGAGATGTGAAAAGGAAAGAGATTTTCATGGCAAAAATTAACTTATTAGATATCGGAATTCTTTGGCTAAAACGTATTAAAGTTAACCGACTGATGGATTATGGTACTGTCATTGAAAACTATTTGCAACGCCAAGGGCCCTCAACGTGTGATTTCTCTTCTTTGTCTTCAGCTAGGTAGTGATTTTCAACCATTTAAATTGAGACTTGTTTTCTTCAGGAAAATATAACATCCTCAGTAAGCGGATGCTGTGCAACCTTTTTAATAGGGACAGTTTTTTTTATTTTATAATTTAGAAGCATTCAGTTTGTTATGTGGGAACATAACAAGTACCTATTCCCGTTTGTTTTGAAGTATGTGCGCGCTATCATATCTTAATCAAACGTCTTTTCTCCTAGGTATTGTAAGGGTGCGTCGCGAGTGTACAGGATTGGTATTAAGGGTAAATTAAGGTAGATATACATCTCAATCACACATTGGTTGTTACCAATATTTTGATTTAAGGAGAATGTTTATTACTAGTTCATGAGGCATTTAAGCTTTTTGAGTTGTACTTTGGGCCAATGTGTTCTTGGTCACTATTGTCTGCTAGTACTTTGCTAGCAAAGAAAAATGGTTTTCCCAAGGACAACATGCAAACAAAACTCATTTAAGAAACGCTCCTAGCAAGAGCTGGGGAAGCAATTGGTGGTGGAATGCATAATTGTGTTACTATCATTATCGTTGAAGTGGAACCACCGAATTTCAAAGTCTCTTTTGCATTCATTTCAACTCGCATTCTCACTACCGTCAATCAAAATATTTTCATTCGATATTCTCATGCAGACTTTAGGTTGAATTAATTATTGCTGATGATAAGAAAAGAAAATTGTTTTTATTTCGAAATATTCGATTTTTATTTATGATTTTTAAAATGGATTGATGGCGTAAAAATGAGTTTGTGAAAAAAACGTTTGAGGCTTGGAGGTTGCACTTCAACGATGACGGTACAGTAATTATGTATTGTTAAACTATTGATCTGAAACTATTGGCTAAAACAAGAAATATCAACGTCGTAAAAAGTCAGAAAATCAGAGAATTTCACGTGGGGAAGTAGCAAATGCCACAAAACAAAGGAGCAACTTCTCCTCCATTATTTTAAGACCCTGCATGAATGTTGGGTTGGCCAGGGCTCAAACCTGTAAACTCTCACACACTAGTCCAGTGCTCTACCAACTGAGCTATACTTATACTTTCTTAGGTATTTTAAACATTTGGCCCTCAGTACTACAAGGACAAACTACACTGGAAGAGTTCCTGCGGCATGAAGTATTTTAATTGTTTATATACAACAAACGCATTCAACTAATCACAATTAATCATGGTTTATTGTTACATCAATTATTTATTTTCCAGAATTACATACTAGTAATACAAAATATTAAACAATCTTAAAAATCGTATTTTTTTAATCAATGCAGCCTCTGTTTCGTGCACGGACATGAACTGCTTGAAGCGTAACGCCATTGTCGTGTTTAAAGGAGAGTCTATACAACTAGCTCTATTAAAGTTTTTTAGGAGTTTTGGATTTGATTTGGTACCACTGTTGCATTAATCCCAAGTAGATACTTGAGTGTTTTGTTTTGAACGATTGATTGGTTGATTCTTTAACAACTATGTACATAAATTGATTAATTGAACGCAGATTGTCTGATCGATTGATATATTTTTTTGCATTTTTAAAACTAACTGTATCTAAGCTTCGTCGACATACGCATTACCACAACTAACCCCGAATCTATTTCCAATGCAACATGTGTACCACCCCAAATGAGATTTCTCAGCGTTGATTATCTTCAGTTGGCTGCGAAAGTGACTTTCATATACGGTGTCCTTAGTCTTATATTTTCCACGTTGCCTTTTAGGTCCTGGTATCAATTTCATGTTGGGATTGTCAATATCGAGCTGTGTTGGAATAGAACTCCACTTGTACCATATAAAAGTGTGCTCGTTTTTGGCAAACTTGCAAGCACACGTGAGCACAGCGTTCTTTCCCAAACTGACAGTTGTATTGTGAAGTACATTTGGCTCAAGCGCAGGCTCTGAACGCACTTCATCTGTATATTGAAATGTATGGGATTATTTTCTTAAAAGTTGTAAGAGGAGACCGACAAAAAAGCTTAATGAATTGTCAGACATTCAATACTATAAATAAACAAAATTTACTATACTGTAAAAATTTAAATACTGTAAATAAACAAAATTACTACTTGTATATACTTTCTAACTCTATTGGTTTGGTCAGCTTATTTAATTGTACTGGTACTCAACTGTTAAAGAGTCGGATTAAGGTAAACGGTAGTACACGACTAGTGTAAAAAGAGAAAAGAGAGGTAAAAGAGTAAAGCGAGTGACGTAGAGTGTGTTTTAGCTTATACATCTCATTAACATTTTATAACATCGTGACATCAGTTTTCATTTGTAATTCTTACATCACTTAGTTTGAACTAGGCAGAACTAGATTGACGAGTACAGTGTATTCTATACACCTTTCTAAAACACAGTGAAGCTCGATAAACTCTCGTACAAGTTTTTTTATGAAAAAAAATTCAATTTACGTATGGAGTTTTAAATGCAATTTATAAAATTCAAATAGACCAGCTCAAGTGAGTCTTCATTGCTAAGCCTCAATTGTAGGTAAATTAACAAAAGAGTCAAGACAAAACCATTGGTATTGATATTGTTTTTGTATCGTTGCATTCCCACGGGATGATTTTGCTACCGTGAAGTACAGCTTTCAAAGGTGTATTTGCAGTCCAATTTGACCATATATGGTAAAATGACGTAGAAGTCGTATGATAGATATATGTATTTTGTATTACCTGCAACAAATACCCTAAATACATGGCTGATGGTTCCATGTTTATTAGACACTTCGCAAGTGTAGTTGGCACTGTGACATGGTTGAGGAATTTTCAAAGGAAATTCACTTGTCGTGGACGGTAGCTTGTACCACGTACCACGTGTATTTTAATGGTTCTTTACCGTAGGCTGGACATTTCAACACCTTGGAAATGTTTCTCCAAACGAGGATGAATTTTTTAAAATCAAAGGGGAACTTCGGTTCTTGTTGGTCTACAGAGATAAAAATCATAAAAAAAACTAGAGGCAAAGTAAAAAAAGCATTTTATGTTTGGAATCTGATTGTGTGATAAGAACAGGTCGAAGGTCACGGATGAAGAGTATTTCATGTACGAGACAATGATTTGCTTTTGCATCTCCTTAGAACTTTAAACGACTGTGTAACGTCTGTTTAGTAACACCATGTTCAGAAATGACGCCCATATATGTGTATAAATGAGACAAATTAAAGTGGTATAACCTGAATTTAAGGTAATTCCGTAGTAATAAAATCAGCCATAGAATTTTGATAAAACTTCATCGTGTTGGATTTAGAGAGAAACATTTAAAAAGTACAACCACTTTTGTCAACTTGGCGTATAACAGTCGAAAATGGGCATCATTCAATAAAGTGTCTCTTTACGGAGCTTGGTCAACACCAAATGTTTGAAATGTCGCTTAAGCTACTTCTTTTACATAATGGTATCGATATAAAACATTTGCTCTAAAACTTAACAACGAAAAGACATAAAGCAAAAATTAGCAAAATATTAGAACACTTTTTGAAATATCTAAGAATCTATCAATAGAATTTTGTCATCCACCACGTTAAAAAAACATCATTTCACATGACATTATGGAATAAAAAAGATAGGTGCCCGTATTGGTTTGTAAGATATTTTGAGAAATGACCTCAAAATTCAATCAAAATCAAGGTTTTACCAAATGGACTGGGACGAGTGTAAAGAAACCCGTGATTTTTCGCTGGAAAATGTGAAAACTGTTCGGACTTTTACTTTAAAGTGTTTCTTAGACATAGCTCTGTCTTCATAAGTGATAAGAAATGTAAGACTCTAAAATTCGAAATATGTGTAGAACTGTGCGCAGTGCAAAACTACGGAATTACCTTAATTGAAAATATTGTCAGTGACCGTGCTTAAAATTCTAGCAAATTTATAAGATCCCAATTTCAAAATTTTAACATGGCATTGCATTAATGTTATCATGTCACACACCTTTCGTCTGTTTTGGCGGCCATTTTAAAACAATAGCATGTTTACTATTCAGATAAACGCCATCTACGGGTTTGCTCCTTTGGCAAAAATAGTGAGCATAGTCAGAATCACCGACCGAAGATATTTTTAACATCGACATATCGAAATCAATTTCTTTTTTGTAAAATGGCCTGAACTTGAGACGAGCTTTTGGTCCTAATTTCAGCCAGGAAATACCCAGTCCTTTATATTTATGAGTTGATAGCGCACACCGTAGAACTACACTGCTGTTGAGTGCTGCTGTTGTATTGTCCGGGTCTTCTATAAATTCGGCATCTTTATCTTTCTTACCACCTGCAAAGAGTCCATCATTATATTGATAAGTGTATTCATAAGATATCAACCAATGTGTTTGAAAGAGATGACCAGTAGTGATGACTAATATGATGATGACCAGCCAAAATAAAACCAGCTGTTAAGAGTTATTGAATAAGAAAACCAAACCCTGTATTCTTCAGTATCTCGCTCCCATACTGCATTTAGACCATAAACAAGATGGCAGCCTATTGACCCCGGGGGGTGAGGGGTCTGCAGGGATAAAGAATCGGTGATGCTCCCCGGAACTTTTCAAAAATACCCTTAAAAGATGCCAAACGCTTTACAAAAGGACAAGGCTTCACAAACTGTTCATCTCTAAAAAATACCAAAAACATGAGTGCTATTCAACCCCTAAAAGATATAAAAAAGGGAAGATTTGGCAAATTTTATATTTTAAACCTAAAAGAGACCAAATTACTGATTTTTGCCCACCCAGTGACAATCCTGAATGATAGATCTTAGTTATTTAGATCATTTTTTGGCGATCGTATAAATTAGATATTTTTTGGCGATCGTATCAATTAGATATTTTTTGAAAAGCAGGCTTTATGTGTTTTTAGAGGCGCCCTCAATAATTACCTAAATGATACTTTTAAAAATGGTTAGTACAAATAACCCTTACCAAAATCGTATAAACTATATGTTTTAGTAGTTGTATTAAGTTTATTTGACACTGTACATGTATATTGTCCAGCATCAGATAGCATGCCATTCTTAAGGAGAAGTCTGTAATCATCTGTCTTTAGATGTGGCTGCAGTGGACGCTGAATCGTTTTACCCTCTTTGTGCCATTGATATTTAAGCCGTCCTTTTCCATAGGCGTTACACCGTAGTTCAATATCCGACCCAACTACCATAGTAATATCTGGATCAATCCAATTGAAAATTTTTGGTGGACCTTAAAAACAACATTAAAAAAGACACTTGTACTTGTTTCGAAACGCGAACGGGGTTCCTGTATATTATCTAGAATTATTTGAGTTTAAAAATAGTCACTCAAAATGGTGAAGACGCCATGATATGAGTATGTTTTTATAAACTTTAAAAACAAATTCGGACTTCCGGCACTACTAGTTTAAACTAAAATCATTCTAGGTCTTGCAAGTAAATTGTAAACAATCATCGACACTAAAAGGTATAATTATATACAATTATCATCAATATACAAGGCCAAATATACAAACTGCCCTCTTGAAAACGCACGGGCAGCGGGCGATAATGGTTTTCGCGGGCGGAAATGAACTATTTGCAGCCCTGTCTGTGATTGGCTGAGAGAAAGTGGTACGATAGTTTTTAACCAATCAGATTTCAAGGAAACCTTTTGAAAGCGCGCGCTTGGAATTTGATTCAGTTTTTTCAACGACTGATTATATGATTATTACGCAAGTTTTGCTCAGTATTAAAATAAATTAACATTTTTTACATTTTTCTATGTGTAGTTAGAGCAAATGACGCTACTCGGGCCACAAATAAACAATATGCCCTCCAAAAGTCATGTTATTGTCCTATTAAAATAAAGCGCGTTAAAACAGTAACAAGTACAAATGAGTCACATTGAAGTTTTGATGAGCCTTTTGGCGAGATCGGACTGTATAACACATGGTTGTGACGTCATAATAGTTTTTACTCAGAGTAGAATTTTAGCCATTGACGGCATTCATACTACATGTTGATATGTTGCAAGCCCTCATTTGTGGAAATTTCTAAAAAGATCTATTAAGCAGATTTTGATATATCTAAATATATTACTCGAAAACAAAACAAATTGAGCTAAAGTTCAAGGATACCATTACAAAAATCATTGACCATTCATCGTTCCTCTGTCTCTAGTGCTAAAATGAACAATTTTAAAGAAATAGTTTTATGCCATTGCATGAAAAATTAAAATACATGAAAAAGCAAAAATATTTCTTGCAGCGTTTTTGCTTATTTAGGACGATTTCAAAGAATGGCGAAGTTCAATATTCAATGAACATTTCTTGCAACATAATAGTGTTGTAGGCTATGACCAGTCGCATACAACACGTTGTACCAGATAACCAGTACAGTGTTATCTGACTGATTTTAGATGATTTCTTTAAAAAATCACGAATGTAGCTTGATCTTGGTAGAACATCTAAGTTAGTTTTATTACCTGTGGTTGTTGTATTAACAATAAACGTCTTTGAAATTGGTTCCTTTGCAGATGGATGCGAGACCACACACGTATAATTACCAGCATAATCCATCACAGGATACTCGATGACCATGACTTCATTTCTTTTACGAAGTTTTATTTCACGAGGTAGTTTATCCAGAATACGTCCGTTGAAGAACCATTGTACTGTACTGTTAAGAGGCCCCCAATATCTGCATCTCAATTTAAAACCACGAGAATCGCGCATATCATAGAAACTGATCAGTTTGGGGTTCTTGCCCTTGAACTTTAATTTGACGTCTGCTTGAAAAAAAAACACATCAACATTAATCACAAGATAGCTAATTGGAGTCCTGTTCTAAATTTATTTAACACTCCACATGTTGTTAAAATTCAAATACGGTACGGTTACATTCCCGCTTATAAATTCACTTCAAAAGCAATTCCGATGGATGTGGTTTTCTAGGAAAATGTGCTGAATCTGAAAGGCAAACGACAAAAATTAAGGTTTTCCACGAAAATTCATTCCGCTTTTAAGGGTCCTGACTACTTTAGAACAACAACGACGCTTAAAACCTGTGCCCGCGAGCAATTCACCGCTGAGAACGCCGCGCGCGCCAAATCCCGCTAAAAGACAACATAAGAATAACAAAAGGAGCCTTCGAAAATTATACTTCAACCAGCCAAAAACCCACATTTTTTTGCGCGGGACTATATTTTTCTTCATTTTTGCTGGAAGATTTTGCAAAAAATCTTTCTTGTGGCAAGATTTGAAAAAATCCTGATTACTTTTCAACATTACACGCGATAATAAGTGGTTTAGGGTTTCACTTTTCAAAGCAATTTTAAGTCAAAGACGAAAACAAAACTGTACGTTTTGACAAAATTTTAAAACATATATAACTTATTTTCCCATGTTTGTGTAAAATAACGTCTGGTTGAGACTTTCTGTAAAAACTGCGTCAATAGCTTTATTAGTTTTTGAGTAATAAATTTTTTTGTGAAAAATGCATTTTTCGTCATTTGTTCTTCAAAAATGTCAAAACATGGTTCCGTTCAAAACTTTTCTCGAAAACGGGCTGGGGACCATATAGATTTCTATCTATTTTTCGATTAATTGATAAATTCTCTGTAAAATATATTTCTAAGAAAAAATCGTGATTACTTTTTGCTTAAGTAATCAGGTTCCTTAAAAGGTTCATGGGATACGTCATATTTCTAAGTCAATTTTAGATTTTTGAAATAAAGAAGGAGCAAGAAAGAATATTTCAAAACTTTATAGTGCTCTTAAGATATAGAAGCTCAGTATGTGAAGTTTTATTTCAGGGTTTCAAGGTTTTTATTTTTCACAGAGTTAATTATTAACATAATATGATTAACAGATAGAAAAAGAAAATAAATGGAAAATACAGAAACTACATCCTTAGGGGTTATAATAGTCATGTTAAGTAGGCGTTCCTGTACCTTTATACGAAATATTGTACTTCTGTAAGTAGAAGAAATAAACTGAACACACAGAGCAAACTCAAACAATTACCTTTCTTGCAGCTGACCTGTTCAAGAGCAAGGAATCCAAAAATAACCAGCAAAGTCAATTGAATTACTCTTTTCATAATAGCGACGTCTGAATTTAAGAATACTTTAAAAATTTACAAACCTCAAAGCCCCAACCTGAAATTAAAATAAATTTGAACTTGAGGACCCTCTCTATTTATTGTAACAACATTTCAACCCTTTAATACACTTTAATACTCTTCAACACTTTCGTATCAAGAAGATTTGCACTAGTAAGATTCAGCAATACATAACTTTAAGTTAATTTTTAATGTAAACTAAATTTTAGTGTAAACTAAATCAGCTTATCATTAAGGTTCCTGACCGCTTTAGAACAGCAGCAACACTTCAAACATATGTCCGCGAGAAAATTCTTGCTGAAAACGCCGCGCTGGCGCCAAAACCCGCCAAAAAGCAACACAAGATTATCACAAGGAGTCTTCCAAAACTATTTTTGCTTATTTTTGCTCGTTACTAATAGTTTTCTTCATTTTTTCTCAAAGATCTCGTAAAAAATGTTTCTTTTGGCGAGGTTTGAGAAAATCTTGATGAATTTTCAACATAAAGAAGACATGGTAAGTGGCCATGGTTTAGGGTTTTGAGTCAAAAACGAAGACAAAACTTTGAAACATATATATTTTATTTTTCCAATTTTTTGGTAAAATAATGTCTAGTTTAATATAAATTGCCTGTGAAAACTAGGCAATGGTTTTATTGGTTTTTGAGTATTTGTTTTGTTTTTTTGTAATATGTGTTTTCCAAAAAATGTTTTCTCGCAAAATCCCTCCATTTTTACAGTTTTTTATTGAAAGCATGCACAACAAGCCAGCCATTATGGTTTTTCACCGAAAAGAAACCACTGAACCTAAAACAGAACCCCAATGCATTACACAACAGGAAGCCCAAAATCGACAACAAAAGCTTGATATGTTTTGCTTAAGTTATCAGGACCCTTAACGTGTTTAGTTATCAGGAAAATATGGAAATGTCAGATAAAATAAATGACTATCAACTTACCTCATTCAGGTGACCTCGTTGGTTGCCGTCCAAGAGTGAATAGATTGTTAATGGTACTGTCCACGTCTTGTACCACGAACAGGTTACGTTATGAGAAAACCATCCTGTTTGCTGGTCACCCTCAGGGACAAAGTGATCCTATAATGGCACTAGGACAAGCTGTCGGTAAAAAAAACTCACTTCTTCAGTTTTCTAGAATCTCTAGGACATTGACCATTGAAGAATGGTTGTCACTAATTATTAGCACATCGTTGCTATATAGCGTTCGAAAAGCGGAAGAAAATGTATCTAAATTATACATATCAGTGTTTAGAAGAAAGGTAAAATTCTCCTTAAGTTATAAAAGTTGCAAAATGCCAATTATTATTAGTCTTGTTAAGAATTCATGAACAATATTTGACGTAATGACAGGAATAGCCATCGCCATTTAGGTTTACTGGTTCAACTAAATAAAGTGCTTTTCTTCGAGACATTTAGCAGATTGTTACTATTGTCAGTTAAAAACTAATTGTTCGCACACATCTCATTGTTACGCAAGTATCTTCAGGTCAAAAGATTAAGTTTTTCAACCGCCTTCTTATAGAACTGGTTATTTTCTTCGACACATCTAGCAGGTTGTTACGATTGTCAGTTAAAAACTAATTGTTTGTACACATCTCAGTGTTACGCAAGTATCTTCAGGTCAAAAGATTAAGTTTTTCAACCGCCTCTTTTATAGAACTGCTTATTTTCTTACGAGACATCTTAAAGTTTTTTTAAGTAACTAAATTGAGGAGGGATGTCATCAGAATTTCTTTGTAACCATTTTTACTAACGATAAAAACCTGATGATCTGCAAACTCCACCAAATGATTAAACTTACTGGTTGATGTCTTCAAGTTTTTGTGAGATTTGAATTATATCTTAATCAAACGTCTTTTCTCATAGGTGTCGCAAGTGTACAGGATTGGTATTTAAGGGTAAATAAATGTAGATATACATTTCAATCACACAGTCATTGGTTGTTGACAATATCTTGATTAAAGGAGAATGTTTATTGCTAATTCATGAGACATCAGCTTTTTGAGTTGTACTTTGGGCCAATGTGTTCTTGGTCACTATTGTCTGCTAGTACTTTGCTGGCAAAGAAAAGGTTTTCCCAAGGATGACATGCAAACAAAACTACTTTAAGAAACGCTGTTGTAAACTTGAAGTGGAACCACCGAATTTCAAAGTCTCTTTTGCATTCATTTCAACTCGCATTCTCACTACCGTCAATCAAAACATTTTCTTAGAAAAATCGATATTGTCTTGTAGATTTTGGGTTGAATTAATTATTGTTGATGATAAAAGAAAATTGCTTCTAAATGTTCTATTTTTATTTATGATTTTTGAAATTGATTGATGGCAGTCAAAATGATTGACGTTTGTCAAAGATTTTGAGCCTTGGAGGTTGCACTTCAACGATAACGGTAGTAATTTTGTATTGTTAAACTCGTGATCTGATTGGCTAAAACAAGAAAATGGGCTTTTTGGGTTATTTTTACTTTATTTCATTTAAAATCTCATTTCATATTTATTAAAGTGATCTTATCTTTTTCTATGAGAAAATTTTACTGTGAGATTCACTATGTAAAGCAAACGTCCATAAGTCATTGTTTTGAGATTGGACAATACCTTTAAACACAAAGAAACAATGTCTGGTAAATATCATTTTTTAGATTTTACTTAAGAAATATGTAGTCCACTTACTTGCTATATCAACATTGTGAAAATCAAAAAAATGTTACATTAGGAAGTAGCAAAAATAAAACAAAGAAGCAACTTCTCAATTATTTTAAGACCCTGATCTCACTGCTGGGTCGGCCAGGGCTTAAACTTGTGATAAACTCTCACACAATAGTCCAATGCTCTACCATAAGCATTTGGGCTTTAATACTACAGGGACCAACTACGCTGGAGTTAAGAGTTGCTAGGGCATGGAGTATTTTTATTGTTTATATACAGCGAACGCATTCAGTTAATCACAATTATTCATGGTCTATCCAAATTGTTTTATCAATTTTTTTTCCAGAATTATATACTAGTAACACAAAATATAAAACTATCATTAAATCATGAACATTAACTGCTTGAAGCGTAACGCAATTTTCGTGTTTCAGAGAGAGTCTATACAACTAATTTACACATGTTTATATTTTTTAAACAATTGATTTGTTGATTCTTTAACAACTAGGTACATAGATTGATTACTTAAACGCAGATTGTCTGATCGAGTGATTTAATTTTTATATGATTTGTAGACTAATTTTATCTAAGCTTGGTGAACAAGCGCATTGTCACAATTAATCCCGAATCTATTTTCAATACAACATGTGTACCATCCCAAATCAGATTTCTCGGCGTTGACTATCTTCAATTCGCTGCGAAAGAGTGTTTCATCTATTGTGTACGTAGTCTTATATTTCCCACGTTTCATGTTAAACAATGGTATCAATGTCATGTTTGGATTGTCAATGTCGAGCTGTGTTGGAATGGAGGTCCACTTGTACCATCTAAACAAGTGTGCATTTGAAGCAAACGTGCAAGCGCACGTAAGTGTAGCATTGGTTCCCAAATTGACACTTGTGTTGAGGAGTACATTTGGCTCAAATACAGGCTTTGAACGAGTTTCATCTGTACAATGAAATAAAACGAGTATTATATTTAAGTTGTAAAAGTTAACAGAATTAAATTGTGGTGGTCGTTGACATACCGGTACCAGAATGTACTGGGCCGGCAAGACCAGGAGTAATCAAGGCAATTTTATTTAGAATTTTGTGCATGTAGAGCTTCTTAAGTAAGGATTTATCTTGCTATAAATAATGCATCCAGATTTTCCTACAGAATGTCCTTTTTTTAAAAAAAGCTTCCAGACATCTATTTCTTATATTATTGGCAGAGTATGGCAGAGTTCTGCTCTACAACGAAACTAGGGCCGCAAAATAAACAATATGACCAGTCGAACCAAATTAAAAGACATGTTATATTGTCCGACAATTTGAAGGAATGTTATTGGCATTCGGGACTCGTTAGTTGACTTTTCTTGAAAGAACTCTATTGTGTTACCTGCTACAAACACCCTGAATACATGGCTGATGGTTCCATGTTTATTAGACACTTGGCAAGTGTAGTTGCCATTGTGACATGGGTGAGGAATTTTCAAAGAGAATTCGCTTGTCGTGGACGGTAGCTTGTGTCCATCTTTGTACCACGTGTATATCAACGGTTTTTCACCATAAGCGGGGCATTTCAACACCTTGGAAATGTTCCTCCAAACGCGGACGAAGTGCTTTAACCCAAAGGGAAACTTCGGTTTCATTTGGCCTATATAAGAAAAAGTAAATGCAACTTGCACTTGATTTCTTTTTTACATTTAGCCAGTACTATTCAGTTGGCAGTTCTATTCCTGAGAAAGATGGCTGCTGGAAAATATGACCCCGCCAAGCCTAGAAACTCATCAATTGTGGATACACTTAGGACTTTTACTTCTACTATACTTCTACCACTTTTTAACAGTAATAGACATAGACATAACTTTTTCTAGACACGATGAAAAAATCTTCAGTTACAATATATATACAATATATAGGGTCTGTTTTCCATGATTGCCGTGTGTGAGCCTAGATCGGATAAAATGTTAAAAATGGTGATTTTTTTATTTGATCATGACGCTTGATAAATGAAAAGGAATCAGTGCTTCTGAGTTGAAATGGTAAACTGTTTTTGGGATAATTTGTTCGTGGTTTTGGCAGGGACAGTGAATTTTCTGAGTTAAGAATTTTATACTACATATTCTTTCATACATAGAAACAACTGACGAAACTTGGCCATTGACCGCTCATATATTTATATATACACTTCATTACATGAACAATATAACATGACTTTATAATATGACTATATATGTCATCGTGCATTTTTTTAATAGTTATTTTGTTACTAAAAATTATCGAAAATTTGAAATTGTGAAACGCGCTTTCTAAACAATTACATTTTGGCTGAAACTATAAACGAGCATTTTTATTTCTTAAATTGCATGGCAAAATGAAATAATTCATGTTGCTTATATTTTCTCACCTTTTGTATCTTTCAGCGGCCATTTTAACAAGATGGCATGTTTGCTTTGAGCATTTCCCTTTGGCCATCTACAATAATATTCACCATAGTCAGAATCATTGACAGATGGGATGAATAACATCGATATGCGGAAACCGGTTTTAACTAGATTGAACGATCTGGATGTGTGCGAGACACCTCGTCCTTCATATACCCAAAAAATGCTCGAAAAGTCATAATTTGACAGCGCACATTGTAGAATTACACTGCTTTTGAGCTCAGCAGTGGTGTTGTCTGGGTCTTCTGTAATTGCGTCGTCTACAAGTCCATTGATTACTGCAAACAAGTCAGTCAATTAATGATTAATATATGTAAGGCTATTCTACTTTTGTTTCTCCTATTATTGACCATAAATTTTATTTCACGGTATATAACCCAGTTATTTCAATTACGTTTTTGATCAATTTGGACATTAAAAAAAACATGTTAAACTTGGATTTAGTTGATGCGATGGCAAAGCGGAAATCGTACACCATTAAAACATTATGCACTCGTGCGCTATAAGATTTAATTTTGTGGATATTTTTCGAAAGCTTATAGAAATCATACTGAAACAAACCGCATATTGAAACACCTTTAACCCGAAAATATTGATATATCAAATTTCAAGGACTTATCGTAAAGTAGATATCAAGTTTGATATATAATCACATAAATATCTCAAATGAGGTTTGATCCACCCTTAGAAAAGGACAAACAAACACAGGCTAGGAAATGAAATTTAAAACATTTTAGTTATAACAATCTACAAATATTCATTTGATGTCATTTGTAAAATTCGCATCATGCAGGGAATCATGGTCAACAAGCAAGGCTCTAGATTCCCGATCTCTGTAGAGAACGCCGGATTCCAAGAGTTCGGATTCCAAGTATTCTGATTCCGTACTCATCCAGATTTGAAGGTCCTGGATTCCAGATTGCATAATTATGGATTCTGAATCAAGTGATGGAATCCAGACTTCAAAAACAAATGTTTGGTAAATTACATTACATGTGGCGATTCGTTGCATATCTACAAGCACTTTACTTGGATTTTAATAAACCATACCGTTTACCATTAAACGAATTGTTTTCGTAGTTTCGCTTAGCTCATTTGATACAGTACAGGTATAATTTCCATCATCAGATAGCGTCACATCCTTAAGGCTCAGTCTGTAATCATCTGTCTTTAGGTGTGGCTGCAGTGGACTCTGAATCGTTTTGCCATCTTTTTGCCATTGATACTTCAGCTTTCCTTTTCCATAAGCGTTACACCATAGAACAACATTTGTCGCTGAAATAGTTTTTGTGGTGGAAGGAGCCCATTTGTAAAGTTTTGGAGGACCTGATACAACGCAAATGAATAAACACCAATTGATATTCTCGCCCTATAAATCTAATAAATTATTATAATTCTCGTATTTCTTTCTTATTTTTTACGGTGTACCACTTAATTTTTTTTCAACACCGACTCAAACTAGTTACTCCTCATAATTATTAAACACACATGAAAAAATAAGATGCAATATTTTGAAACACAATGGAAACAACTTTTTGCTGGCGTCTTTCGGATAACCTGCGTCACATCCGCAATTTCTCACGTAAATAGCGTCCGCGAAAAATCGGACAAAGCCTTGTTCAAAGACCTCCCATTTTTAAAATAAAACATTTTTTCTGAATTATCACGTGGTTGCAAACGAAGAATAAGTTTCACCATTACAGACTATAATTATAAGTGATAGTTTATAGCTTCTGTAGCGTGAAATTATTCACGGAAAGTAATTATTAGGATAAACCTATTTCAAAAAAAAGGAAAGTAATATAATATCGGATTCTGGATAAAGATTTCATGACCAAAACGAACTGTGAGCTTCAAATAATGATAAGAAAGCAGTAATTGTATTCAAATCAGCGTCATTTCCTGACATTGAAGATATTTGATGGTCAAGAAAATGGCACATATGTACCTTGTGTAGCTTTTCATTAAAAAAACATTACCCATAGACCTTGTGAATCCGCAATCTGGAATTTTCCATTCTCGCCGACAATGTTTTTTTTTTTTCAAATAGGTGTATCTTAGGTGTGTCAATGTGTAGATACAGTTTCTTTGGAGGCCAATTTGACAGAGAAAAAACGCTCAATACAACATTGATCAATATCGTTCATTACCTGTGGTTACTGTATAAAGAATAAAAGTCCTTGAAATTGGTTCCTTTGCAGATGAATGCGAAACCACACACGTATAATTACCAGCATAATCCATCACAGGATAATCGATGACCATTACTGTATTTTTTTTTCGTAGTGTTATACCACGAGGCAGTTTATCCAGAATGCTTCCGTTGAAGAACCATTGTACTGTACTACCAGGAGGCCCCCGATATTTACACAGAAATCTGAACGAATACTTGGTCTCCATATTGTAAGTACTGAGTTTGGGCTTCTTGCCTTTGAATCTTAGGTTGCCGCCTGGATGAAAATATGAAATTAATTATTTAAAATGTGCTGATCATTTAGAGTCTGCACAAACAAGTACAAGCTCATCGCATTCGCCTTTACACTTCCTTTAAAATTAAGTGTCCAGACTGTATGGGCTTCTAGGATTTCTATAAGTTAACTGTAAGCCACATTTACTAGAAAATTAGTCGTTTTACAGAGTTTGTAGCTTTTTTTGTCGAAAATCATGATTGAAGGAATAGAAAAGGAGGCAGCGTACAAGCATTTTCCATTGTGTAATTTATCTATTCGATAAAGATACTGAGATTTTCAAATGTCATTTTTGAGAACTTTTGTTCCGTATCAGAGCAGCAGTTTTTAAGCCGAAAGTGAGTCAGAACGACATAAGACTACATGTAAAATAGAGCTTAGTACAGTAAAAAAATAAAGATTAAAACAAATTCCAATTTACTGTCATATTCAGGGTACCCATTCAGCGCGTTCTCTAGGTTTTAAAACTCGCTTTATTCTGATAAAGTACTTTTTAGCAATAACGCAATGTGAACTCAATTTTAAAGCTTGCTTTAAGACTGAACAAGGCCCGTTTGTTCACATATACAGGGAAATCCAATTTAATGCTTTGTCATAAACAGGGTATAGGAATTAGGCATTTTGTGTCATAAACAGGGTAACCCTTACAGGACCTCAGCGGATCACCCCTACCCAGATCTGGCGGGAGTACCAACCCCCCCCCCCCCCCCCCCCCGGGAACCAACCCCAACTGACCAATGTCCAAACTAATTTGTGCAGTCATAGCAACAAGACAATCAACGTATATACGTATTTTGGATAATTTTTTAATATATCAAATGTGATTATTGTTCTTACTGATACAAACCCTCAGAACAAAGGAAACCAATGCCGTCCACACTGACATTCCGGGACTGACATTTAGTCTTTAAGGGAAAAAAAATAAATTAAAGTAAATACAAATCAATAAGGTTACCTTTCTTGCAGTCCACCTGTACAAGCACAGCAATTCCACAAATAACCAGCAAAGTCAGTTGTATTGTTACCATAATGACGACTTCTGAAAAATACATTTATAAGGGCGATGTCAACTCAGCAATACAAGTCTCAATACTTTTAAAATATTTGAACAAGGGCTTATTTCATACGTGTGACGCAGAATATAGAAAGTTGCAGACAATTTCTAAAGTAATGAGTAATTGACTCTTCCAAAATTTGTGACTCAGAGCTCAACATAAAAATAAATCCGAACATGCTCTATATACACCACATATCATTTAGTACCAATGGCATTTTCAGAAATAGAAAGCATAATATGAATTATGGTGAAATTACAAACGACGATTGATATATTGATTGAATTTTGGCTAAGATAGGAGCATATGAAAGGGTAAAATGTTGCGATACATTTCCTCATATTTTAGCATCCTTTGCACCTTGAACCAGCGCAATATTAAGACGTCAAATGTCTGTTCATTGATTCGATCCAGCCTACCCATGGTACGTTTACACAAACAAGGAATTGGTCAAACAATACAAAACAATAGATAAATACATTCCCCCGCTGGCGCCTAACCTTATTGCTGTGAAATAGCTTGAACTTGAACAATGGCTAGTACTCTAGTTTTCTGTCCACCTCTGTCTGCACCAATAGGTTACGTTATCAAATTGGCATTTTTTTGTTAATTTTGGTCACCCTTAGTGGCACGCAGTCCTACTTGGAAATGGTACCTAATTATCAAATAGCTACATTTTTTATCATATCCTGCTCGACCGAAGTTTTTTTCCCTAATCTCAGTTTGAATCATTTTGTTTTTCTTCACGCACTTCAGAAAAGTTTTTATGTTCTCTCTATTTTGTTATTCAGTTGAGTGCTCTGATTATTAGCTGGTGGGTAATGTCATTGCATAGCTTTGCTGGTCACACTAAAAGAACCAAATCAGTTCCTCAAGACATTATGACATTTAGCAGGTAAAATAAAGAAAGGTTGTTGAAAAATAGTTTTATTTCCAAATTTAGCTTTCTGGCAATTCGCCAATACTTAGGGCACAATTGAATCAAAAGGTTTATAACTATCACATTTAAGAATAAACAAACGCGCGTCCACTACATTCGATAACATAGAGATAGTTACACACGCTTAAATTAATATAATATAATACTCTTTTTAAACAAATACGTCGAAACGTCTCCAACGTAACATATGCTTTTTTGAGTTTGTTTCACACAAATAACCAAACGCGCGTGAACTAGAGTCGATAACATAAAAACAGGTTCACGCGCTTAAAAGCTCGACCTATCCTACTCTTATCCATGGAACAGGGTGTAGTAGGTACACGTTTTTAGCCCCTCCTCTGCTTCTCAATTGTTACTTGTAATAATGACATGCAATATTTATTAACTATCTTAAACTTGATGTATTTTTCAGAATACACTGTTAACAAATAGAAAATACTCCATGTTCAACTTTATATGTGTCTGTTCGTGTTTAAACATATTTTATTTCTTAAATAAAAATAACACACAAAACCTATATTTTTTCACAACCTGCCATTTATATTCATATTTTATATATGGTTTTAACTTCATATTTTCTGGAATAAAAGTAAATTACATCATTTTAATTTCGATTTTACTGGGATACTGCTGTAGCATGATTGACTTCCAGAAAAATTCATAAAAAAGATATAGAACGTACGGTTAGTAGCGATACAAAAAAGAACTTAGTCAGTTTCAAAAGACCTACATTTTTCTCCGTCGATGAAAACCAGACGAGTTCCCGAGGGTCACCAGCATAACTATCATGTAACATCAGTTGTTGATGTGGCTTACACGTGGACAAAGGCAAGCTATCGAGAGTTTAACATTACGGTACAAATTGGTCTGGATCTAGAGTAGCACGGACACAGGTTAGTTAGTAATAATGTGTTTTTGTCAATCTCATCGTTCCTTATGAGAAATCGGGTCAACTACGTATGCTGCCTTCAAAGCAATCTACGTATAAGAAGTCAGCTTTGCATTCTGGCAATCAGGATATATGTTTGATTGGATCTACCACACACAATAATATGTTTGCTATATTATCACTGATTGTTTTTCATTGAGGAATATCTGCTTTAGCCTTCCAACAGAACAAGCTAGACTTTTTGGTATTTGTTGTCATCCACTCCGGTTAATTTTTTGAATTTGTTATAAATAAACTTTCGATTTGATGTTAGTACAAGTAAAATCTAACGACGTTTTTGCAAATGTCAGTTCTTTATTTTCGTTTAACGCCATTCTACATGTACATGTGATAAAAGTATATTAATTTCGGGGCCATCTATTGTTTCGTAATCACGCCTCATAAGTCTTTGACACCTGTACCAAGACAAGACTTTGAGACCTACTTTGGTGCAAAAGGACGCACTGGTGTTTAGCTAGATCTAGACCTTCG
This sequence comes from Diadumene lineata, assembly GCA_918843875.1. Classification (NCBI taxonomy): domain Eukaryota; kingdom Metazoa; phylum Cnidaria; class Anthozoa; order Actiniaria; family Diadumenidae; genus Diadumene; species Diadumene lineata. The sequence continues at coordinate 2,146,922 of OU974078.1, forward strand.
ACATTTTCTCATCAGTTAAAATATACCAGTTTACTTACTTTTATTATTCAACTTGTAAAAAATAACGCTTGATTTAGACTGGACCGAGTAAAAATATGTAGAGATATGTTTGGCAGCTTTTCAGCTGCAGCGTCTAGAGACAGATCTTTTTGGCGTTATAAATATAACATTCAGGATGCAATACATACGCCTCTCAATGTCAAACGCAATTATAGTTAAGGATTGGAAAATTTCTACTGGTTTCGATGTTTTCGTTACTGTTTTCAATGCTTTCATGACTTATTTTTCATTTTTACGAGACAGTTAGATGAAATGTAACTTATTAGACAGTTCGATGTGGAAAATGACTGGATATTTTACTTGTCAATTTGCAATGTGCAAAGGTGTCTAGCTGTGATGCACATCTTTTTCGTTTTTCACTTTTCTTTCTTTCGAAGTCAATGTGTCTCAGTTCAGAAACCCTTAGACCCTTTTTAAACAGTCACGACTCATATATATATTGCCTTTATACATATTCCATACTACTTATTGTCGATTCCTATACTTACATATTCTGTAGTGCCACATCAATATGAAAGCAGCTCATTTGATTTTGCTGGTTAATTTTGGATTGTTCGTACTTGAACAGGTTGACTGCAAAAAAGGTAACGTATATTTCCTTTACATTATTTACCATGCAAAATGCAGAAATAAGCAACAGAAAAGGGAAAAAATAATGTTGAAGTTGATAATGCATAACGACATTCAAAACTAAAATCATCCTTCATCATCATCTATCTGTCTGTCTGTTTGTTTATCAATTCGCTTACATTCAACTATTCTTAATAATAATGCTTGTTAAAGAGATGCATTACGAAGAAATGTCGTAATCATGTTCTGTTTTGATTTCAGATCCACCACGAATTGTTTTCAGTCCCTATCCAAATTCAAACTTCATTACACTGCGAGAATATCACAAATTGCAATTAGAATGTAAAGCGAATGGAATAGATCCATTACGGTATCAATGGCTTAAAGATGGAAAATCAATAAAGATTGATGATCGAATAACTACCCATCTCTGGCGTTTAAATATCAGTGTACTGCTATATTCTGATCGAGGAGAGTATACCTGCATCGTTTCGAACCGTTATGGACAGGTTAACCAGACGTATACCCTGGAAATTATGAGTAAGTCAATTCCATATCTTTAGTATACGCAGAGGCGGATCCAGGGGGAAGGGCATGGGTGCCGGTCCCCCCTTGATTCATTTTTTATAGATAATTATTTCAATTTTTTGAATGATCTGTTCAGTAGTAACGCTGAAATAATTCTCAGGAAGATAACAATATTTTCACTTGCTTGATTACTATAAATTTAGATCTTATGTGTAATTAACTTCAACATCCACTGATGATGGCGGTCACGCCGAAACATGTATGGAATTAAAAAACTTGTTATTTTCCTAAGAATTTAATTTTTTGATTGATAAATTGCAATTTTTTTTTATTAGCGCCCTCCCCCTTCAAAAGTGTCGGCTCATTTTTTTTATTAGTCCCCCCCTTCATGGCTTGGATATTTTGATTAATATTTAGTTTTAAATTGTATCATTTGTAATTTTAACTGAACTGAATTTACCGTGTATAAACAAAGTCTTCAATTCAATTCAAAATTTCGATTCTGGATCCGCCACTGTTAAATATGCTATAGACATTTTTTTTATAATTTATAGATTTTATCTAGCTTTTTTTGTATTTATTAACGAATTCAAATATTTGTGTATATTTGAAATGTATATACTTGTTCGAGGGTTTTTGTCAATAAATATATCTTATTAGACAGTTGGATGTGTAATATGGCTGGATATTTTTACGATTCACGCTGTATTTTTACGAGCCTTCAGGCGAAAAGTTGTATATTGTAGGCTACTGACAAGGACAAGAGTGCTTGACTTGCGTTAGTTCTTTGACAAATTTGATCACCCTCTAACATTGCTAATTTAATGTATTTTTAGAACCACCGTACTTTGTAAATAGGAATTCTCATAGTTACATGGTGAGCATCATTCACTTTGATGAGCCTACCATATTGGACTGCACTGCCGCTGGACCAGAACCCATAACGTATCGGTGGCTCAAAGATGGTAAGGATTTTCCGTCTCGTAAATTCCAGGCCAAAACGCCGACCTTGAAACTACAAAACTATACCATGGATACAACAGGCACCTATACTTGCATAGCTTCCAACACATATGGTTCAACTTCGAGAGACATCCCGTTCAAAGTATACGGTAGGTACTGCATATCTAGACCTTGGCTGTGATGACGTTGTTTGATATGTACTACTCTAAAAGCAATTTGCAGAAACCCCTTTTTTCCCTTTCTGTAGGCTCTTACAGTTATTTCAAAAACTTCACAGCACGAAATTCTATCTTTACGTACATTTTAGTACGTAATGAGACACCTTAAGTAATTTACGTATGTATACATTTTTGTAAGCGTTTTTAATATTCCAACTAATGGTTTTTCTATGTTGATTTACACAAAATTCATAAAATACAGAAAATACGTCCTGTGTAAATGCATATAAAAATATAGGTAATAATTATAATTAAGAATCTATTTGTTTGTAATAATTGTCTTTTGAAAGATTCGTAAAAATATACAAAAATATACGTAGTATTTTCTTAATCTCTACGGATCCCTAAATTTGATATGTCGTAATGTGCTCGAACCCACTGCACGCTTATTTTGCGCAAAACAGGCTTGAGGCGTCAATGTGAACCTAACTCGTAGGCGTTTCAACCAAGGTCACATGACTTATTATGTCATGTGCTAGACGGTTGCATAGAACGTTTACAAAATCAAACAAATTAGGATGCTTTGTTATGATACCAATCAGCGCATTTTCTATAAGTAAAACCTATTGTCTTCAAGGTCACGTGACTGATTACACAATGTGTCAAACGCGGTCAAACGTCTGCGCATGCCCGAAAAAAATATAAGAAATGCCGATCAAACGATCTTATACCCAATGCTTTCTGCATAGAGATTTCGCAGTTTTTCTCAAAATGTAAACAGATCTAGAATTTAAAAAGTGTAAACTTAAGAAATTATTAATTCACGATATACACTCGGACCCAAAACGGTAAACGCCATCCCAAAAGTTAAAAATGCACCATAAGTCTAAGGAATTATGAATATTTATTGTTTCCCATTCCTTATTGTACATATCATAATCAAATAGCCCAGTATACATGTTGTAAGCATAGTGTAAATTAGATATCACTTTGGCGTAATGCTTATTTTTCATATGCAGGACCTGCTGCGAAGTTACGGTTTGTGCAAAATATGCCTCAAGTTGTCCACCGCAAGCTGGAAAAAATTGTTCCATTTGATCATTTACCTTGCAACTTTGAAGGACCTCTCAACAGTACAATAACATGGTACTTCAACGGCAAACCACTAAACAAAAGCCCTGATGTTAACGTTTATAGTGAGAGTCTATACAGAGAGGACTATATAACGATTAAAAAGAATACTAAGGATTATGCTGGAAACTATACATGTGTGATATCCCATTTAAGAACAAGTCTTTCAAGGACTTTTATTGTTGCATTCACCAAACAAGGTAAACAGGGATATGTTAATTTTAAGCTCAACGCAAGACTTTACAATGTCAAAAAGAAACGGAGGCGTGTTTAAAGAGACAGAGACAGCTAGTCAAAAATCTAAAAACTACGAAAAAAACATGTATTCTGCGTTTAATTCTTATTCAATGCACAAACATCTATCAAAATCTTAAAAGAGAGAGCAATAGGCATCGTTATTTTGAAAATAATCCATATATTTGTAGTCGTGTTTGTATCAAAACTTGGCTACCGACAAAATAGAGGTACTAAAATACATGTTATCTTGGGGCATCTATAACGTCGGTCCCAGTTCGCTCTCTGCTGAACGGTTTTCCGCTCACGGGTCCGACTTATCAAATTTACTATATAAAAGTGCGCAAATGAAAACCAGACAGATGGCGCGCCGTTGTAAATTTCAATATGACGCAGTTAAATTACGACAAAATAAAATAAACTTACAAAGTGTTTTACTCACTTTATTGGCTTAATTCAACAATATATAAAAACACAAATTACAAAGTCATAAAGGGGTTGAAAGAGTTAAATAACAACGACTTGGGAAAATTTTCAAAGAGATGTTCAAATCAACGTACCCACGCAGGGATCGGTTGTTTCAAACTCACACAATATCAGCTCTCCAAATTAAATCCACACAAAAAGTACTTAGATACAGGAGAGGTTAAGAATATATACTAGCATTGCTTCTTCACAATCAAAGAACTTTAGGCAAAAGCGAAGGTTTCAAGAACAAGCGCCTTCAACTAGTAATATTAAATTTGTAACTTCGCATTCCGATGGGCAAATCATTGTGAATCTCTTTTTTTTTTTTTCAATACAATTCACTCACATTTTTTAAATTGTTTGCTTCAGTTACTCCAAATTAGCAGTCTCTCGAATTATGTTTTCTTGGTGCCTCTTCAATACAGCAAACTGTTATTTCTTCATCGTTACGGAGAATAACTTTTCGGCAAAATTGCGACATTACAGTTGAGTTCGAGACTCAAAGGAAGTCATTTTCCAGACATTTCAAGCTAGTACGTTACCTGTGATTGGTCAATGTTCTGTGAAGCATATAACAAGCGCTACAATTGGTCCATTCCCATTTTTCAGAATGCGGATCAGTTTGACATAGTAAATTTGATAAGTCGGACACCGAGAGTGAAAAACTTTTCAACAGAGAGCGAACTGGGGCCAACTTATGGAATCAGTCTACAGTTTTATTAGCAGCACTTTTTTTATACATAGTTAAACAAACAGGGCTTTGGGCATGACGTTTATCAGTTGTCAGTTGATAGTAATACCGCCATGAATGCAGCCAAGTTTAAAATTGTCCTATAGAGCTCGAGTACACAAGTGTGCTACATAAATACGACTAAATAGTGCTGCTTGGGGCTATTTCTATTGTTTTCGTTTGTTTAATTAGTGCTATTTACTAAATAGTGCCAACTGTTGTTCTATGAAACTAAACTAACATTAAGTGACAAGTGTGCTGTTGCTCTTTTTATTCATTTCATTACTTTTCAGGTATACCGAAAATACAATACTTTTCGTATTATCCGATGGCTTCTTTTAGAAGCAATCCGATTGAAGCTACCGTTTCCGGAGAAAAGCCACTTACATATCAATGGCAAAAAGATGGTAAACCGATTCAACGTCCATATCAACCTAGATTGCAGACGAACCAACCTTCACTTGATCTGAAGTATATCTCGCAATCTGACAGCGGCAACTATACTTTTACTGTAACAAATCGAGATGGAGGTGATAGCTTTACAGAAAAGGTCGACGTTTCGGGTAGGTTTGACTAATTATATATGATGCAACGCAAGAGAGTATAAGATAAGAGAGCTTATCACCGCACCCCATCAGGGGCTCTTTTCGTCATGCTATTGTTAGAAACTTGTTAACAATCTCCGCACTTATTTGGCTTGAGATGTTTTGACGATGTGACCGCGCCTCCCGCAATCTGGCCAATCACGTTCCGATCCCGAAATAACTTCAGTTTAAAAATAGAATGAAAAGATCTCCTGCATGATGAATGTAAAGCCCAATACAAGGGATACGCTCTCTTATCTCATACTCTCTTGGCAGTACTCGATGGACAAAGACAGTAATAGGCACCAACTTTTATTAGTACAAAGATCAAGTTTCAACTCACCAAACACAAGGAAACGATAATAATTAATCTTTTAAAATCCTACTTTTTCTTAAGAACGTTCAAGAAAACGAGTTGGGTGGTACTCTTTACCACACGAATCTTAACAAATTTCACGGCTTTTAATGTATTGTCATTTTGTTGTGCTGTGTACTAGAAGCCGAAATTTTGCAGTCGGTTATTAGTTTTTATATGTTATTTTCATTTATGTGCTTCCTTTCTGCTTGATGTGATCACGTGACTGCAAGTCACGACTGACATTGATGGAACGCAAATTAAATTAATTGCCTATGTTCTTACACTCGTCTATTCTCAACATTTGCTCTTTTTAATTCCACCATTGTAAAACTTAATGATGCTGTACATTTATTTTTAGATGTTTCATTCGGTGTACATTTCGCTTACATAGACGGCCCAGACAACGCTATCGCAGCACCAAGCAGTAATGTTACTCTGCAATGTGTGGTTGCCTCCACTTACCAAGGTATGTTCCAGTGGTTTTATAAACCAATCAATGGCAAGACCGCATTGATATTGGATCAACGTGACGTTCGTGGCCTCACGCAGACAGATTCAGTTGTCGGAAACTTTTTTATTTCCGAGTTACACATCAAAGACGTATGCGAGTTCAACTATGGTTTTTATAGCTGTAGTTGGATACAGACGTTTGCACTTTCACGACATGGAGGTAATGAATATGTTACTCTGGAAAAATGGCCACTTAACAGAGCTGGAGGTATGTTGATTTTATTATCATTTTTTGTTTGATAAAGTTTGCATATGAAGTCTTTTTAGTGTCATCAATGCACATAATGTTTTTGATAGCTGAATCTCTGATATATTCTCTATCTCCAGGGCTATAAGAATAATGATTTTGCTCAACATTTCAGTATAGAAAACTTTAAATTAAAAAGAGATTTATTTATTTATTTATTTATTTATTCATTCATTCATTCATTCATTTATTTATTTATTTATTTATTTATTTATTTATTTATTTATTTATTTATTTATTTATTTATTTGTTTATTTGTTTATTTATTCATTCATTCATTCATTTTTTTATTTATTTATTTTTTTATTTATTTTTTTATTTATTTATTTATTTATTTATTTATTTATTTATTATTTATTTATTTATTTATTTATTTATCTATTTATCTATTTATCTATTTTTTTATTTAATCCATCACTAGACGCGCCAATTTTAAAAAAAGTTCAAATTCAAATTCCAAAAAAAAATCATTTTTTTAGGTAATAAGGAACCAAGGTTTCCATTTGAACTTAAGACGTCTGTCCTGGCCCTGCCAGGGATAGAAAAGGTTTTAAAATGCCCAGCTTATGGCAAAGGACCACTTACATTCACATGGTCCAAAGGTAAACACAAGCTGCCATCCAACACGAATGAATTCGTTTTGAAGAATCCTGACCCATGTCACAATGGAGAATACAAGTGTGAAGTATCTAATAAATATGGAACCATCAGCCATGTATTTACTTTACGTGTACCAGGTTAGTAGCACCGATTAATTTATAGGCTTTTCTTCCTCCATAAGCAGTTACGATATTTTTAAAAAGTTCAATTTAAAGCAGTTTTCGACGTTTTGGAAAGATAGATATTTATGTAATTCACTTCTGGTGAGGTCTACTAGTCAAAATACTATGAATACCAAATAGTTTTTATTTATTTTATTAAGTATCAGGTGAAGATCAATTACTTTATTCTGATTGTCATGGGAGAAGTATAGTAGCTGACTAAATTATAACCACAACTAACCGAGCAACATGTGAAACCTGAAACGTCTCCATTTTTAAGAAAAAAAAAACTCATTCTAATTTAATTGTTTGGATAACATTTTGACTCCACGTTCGTTTCTTTAAGAGTATTTGTTGCCTTAAGAGCGATACCTCTTGCTAGTTCACAGTACTTTTTTCATATGATTACGCTATCTTATATCTTGGGTGGGTTGCGTTTTTTTCCTTAATTTTATCAATTGTAAAACCGGGTTTGGATGATGTTACACCTTAGAAATAGACAAATATTCTCTTGTGTTCACCTGCCTTAATGGCAAATTGATAAAAAATAACTAAATAAAATAATAGGACAATAACATGACTTTTGTCGTGCATATTGTTTATTTGAGGACCGAGTAACGTCAATTGCAATGATGCTACGAGGGACACAAATCTACAATATGCACGACAAAAGGAGAAGGAGGTGCGGTCGCATCGTCAAAACATCTCAATATAAAAGAGCGGAGATTGGTGACAAATAGTGCGACAAGTAGAGCTCCTGATATGGTCCGGGGATACGCTTTCTTATCTCATACTCTCTTGATTGATGATAATATTAAGTATTTGTGTGAGATTATGCCTAAACAGTGAGAGTACAGTGCGTTTGATGGTCATTGATTTTTACGATTTTTACGACAGAAAATGTTCGCTCAAAGCCAGTCCTTGAGGTGACCAACACGACCGTCCAGCTGGGGAACAACGCAACAATGACCTGTGCCAGCAAGGTTTTCGAAACTCAACAATTCTTCTTGAACTGGATCAAGTTGGCATCCAACCTAAAAGAACTCGATGCGGATATTCCAGGAAATATATTCATATCCAACGAGATAGAAGTCTATCCAGAACTACGACCCAATAAAAAGTACGAGATAAAGTACCTTGTAGAAAATTTTCAACCTCGAAACCAGTTGAAAATTATCAACACTACCAAAAGTGATTTGGGGCTTTATGCATGTTGCGGTGATAATGTACTCGGGATGACGTGCACCTATGCTTACTTAAATGAAGCTTGAATGTTTAAAACTTGCTTATAACCTGATGTTCTGTGATATGAATAATAAATAAACAAATTGAACAAAAAATTGTGGTTAGGACTGCTTTTCTGTAGAGATAATACAAAATAATTAATACAAATGAATGAATGAATGAATGAATGAATGAATGAATGAATGAATGAATGAATGAATGAATAGATGAATGAACTAATTAATTAATTAATTAATACATGAACGAACGAATGAATAAATCAATGAATGAATTTATTTCATTTTTGCTCTTTGAGTGATTGATTGGTTGCTTGGTTAATTGGACCTTTTATTTTCTTCATAATGAACAAAAATACAATAAACGTAGCGGTCACAATGTTTGTTTTGAAACTGTGGGGATGCTATGATGTTAACTTCATTATTGTTTTTATGAATTTATTTTCTAAAAAGACATTTACTGAGCTACTTCACGGAGATTTGCACGCTCTATGAAACGATCCATCTCCGCAAAAACGTCAAGATTACAGTGTTTTGCTGGCAAAATTGTAATGTCTGTTTCGTGCAAAATGTAAAACACAGGGGAAATATGGGGATCTCTCTGCTATCATTGAAGGAATAAGCAAAAAAAATAGCAGAAAATACATTGTTATAGCAAGGTTGCCCAACTAACTAAAACACAAAAATAAGACTTTGCATTCCATCAACTTCTCTAACCTTTCTTGATTGTATGCATTTCTATTCTACCGATATAATGTAGAATCCCATATCTCAATCGAAAATCGCGCGCTGATTGGCTATCGAGGAGATGAATTTAGCGTGGAATTCACCGTTACACAGGTAGCCCGTACGCTTTTCACTTCACACCTAGAAAAAAAAAAACCTTTCGATTGAGATATGGGATTCAAGAAAAATTCAATCCCTGACTCGTGAATTCCACATTGAATTTCACTCGAAAAAACGATATCGCACTCATCGCTTCGCTATTCGTGCGATATCGTTTTTCTCGTGAAATTCAATGTGGAATTCCCTCGTCATCCATTGAATTTTCCTATAATATTAGTTTCAATTAGAGATAGCCACTAAATATTTGTTTTTTTTTTAAGAGTAGTTGATAACCCCTTTTTTCTTTTGGTTGTAATGAAACAATAGGATTAATCCATGAGAAAAACTACTCCAAGTAACGTTACCAAGAACACGCTTAAGGGAACTTGTGGTTCTGTGAAATACTCTTGACGTCATTGACATAATTGTAGCATGGCTGAGAATCTGGTGATGTAAAGGAAAATTGAAGATGAATACACTGAAAAGGGAATACATGTTTCCATCAGTTTTTTATTAATTCTTTATTTTGTTCTTTTGTTATGAGTTGATTTCTGTCGATCTATAGGTCGATGCTCGATAATTAACGTCAATGATTACTTTCTTTTTTTTATTAGCATGGGAATTTTACTTTTGAGCCAAATCTACACCAAAACTGTTGTGATTATCCAAGTTACATAAAAAGCTACAATCTTGGACATAAATGTTGAGACTCAACTATTTATGTCCAACAGGGGTGGATCCAGGATTTTTGTTGAGTGGTTTCAAGTTTTAATTCACCCTTGTGTGTCCATCGACCGCCGGAGGCGGGAGCTTTTAGGCCTTCGGAAATGCGATTTCCAGCATTTTGATGAATATTTACTACAATTTTGGTACAATATTTTATGAAAAAATTGTCACAGAAATGCCATTTTTCTTCAAAGACAAGATGTAAAAATTGCTTGATAAAAAAAAAAAAAATTAAACTAAGAAAAAGGTTTTGACTGGTTCCAAAGTCACACAAAATCATGGCACTGGTTTATACGTGAGTGCGTGGCTTTTTTCCCCGTGGGACTGCTCCCTAACACGAATATTTTGTCTCATTATTATCGAAAACCGGAAATAAACGATGTTTGTTCATAAAAATGTTCTGATGGGCTTCCTGTGGCCACAGTGGATATCAACTTGAAAGAATCGTTTTGCTTAGCAAAATTTGGAAAAATCTATTTGAATATTTTTATTTTTATTTTTTGAAAAGTTTGAGTGGTTTCATGAAATAGGTGGAACCAGTCTGGATCCACCCCTGTCCAAGATTGTATTTGGCGAATAATCATATTTTTCGCACGAGCGCTTTATTTTTTCAAGGTATCCTTTGACTGAAATGAGCATTTCTACTGTGTAAATGCATGGAAAAACTTTCATACCAAACAACTGCACTTGCTAGATGTGAGGGGATGAAAGCGCGAAAATGTCTAAACTCCATCAATTTTCACTTTTGCATCGATTTTGAGTAGTATTACAATAAAAGTGCTACAAAATTACTATAAATGTATTTGCCGTCTTTTCAAGCAATACACTGTGCTAATTAGAGTCTAGACATTGTATCAAACGGAGAAAAACAGAACACAATCATGTAGCTAGCACCAAGTCATGACTTGTTGTCACGCCATATACAGAATCTGAGGACTCGCGCGGCGTAAATTAAAAAGTGCTTTTATAAGGTTCGAAAATAGCTCTTCTCCATTCATAAACGGTTAACTAGTTTTGTATTTATTTTCTACAGAGAAAATATAGTAACGGTTAACACGAAATCTTAACGGTTAACAAAAACTTTTTTATATAAAAGAAAGTATTTTTATGTGTCGGTGCCGTTAATCGTCGTTATTCGTGAAAGAATATATGATGTTGTGCACGAAAGCCCTTGTTAATCGTCCCAACTAGTCAGTGTTGTTCATGTTAACACTCTTAGTTTGAGAAAAATGATTTTTTCTGTTGTCTAAGGATTCAGAAACGGAGAAATGTGTTGTGTTAATCGTTACAATGAGTCACTTAATAAGTCAAGAGCCTCGAGCGTATGTTGCGTAGCTGTCACGCAGAAAACAATGCATTGCTTGCGTGACACAAGAGACAATTTTTTGGGGGGTAAAACTTTTCAATCTTATAACAACTTCTGTTCATTTTGGGTTAGAAATATTCACAAACCTATCTTTTCTTGAAATTGTACATAGAAGTCACAAGATTTGAAACCTGAGCGTCGTAGATCGCAAAATGACAAAAATACAGTAGGTAATTCTTAACCCCCCCCCCCCCCCCCTCCCGGAGGGATGGGGTTAAAACAATCGGTGATACTCGTCAGAATTTTTCAAAAGTACCGATAAAAGATACCGAAAGTTTTTCAAAATCGCGTGGATTCACAAATTTTTCACCTCTAAAAGTTACCAAAACATGATCCCCCCCCCCCCCCGGGAATTTTAAACATTAAACTTGAGACATGCAATAGGTGTGGCGTACTGAAGCAGCTGTTAAATGATATCTAAGTTTGCCACCCAACAACTGTTCAAAGAGCTAAAAGATTCATAGGTTGCTTCAATAGAGTATGAGATAAGAGAGCTTATCCACGGACCCCATCAAGAGCTCTACTCGTCGTGCTATTTTTAGAAACTTGTTACTACTCTGCGCACCTTTGTCTTGAGTTGTTTTGACTGCGACTTCTGCAATCTGGCCAATCACGTTCCGTTCCCGAAATAACTTCAGTTTAAAAATAGAATAGATCCCCTGATGAGTGTAAAGCTCAATACTGAGGATAAGATCTCTTAGCTATGAATACTCTATTGGTTGTTTCTATTGCTATATATCTTTCCTGCAGCGTTGTGTTCAGTTTGTAATTTTCTCGACAATGAACTTTATGTTAAGGAGCAAAATATTGTATACAAACAACTGCCTATCTTTTCCCTTCAACTATCAAAATGACCACGAACAAGACGACAGTGACATAATGACCATCACAAGACAAACTCACAGGAAGCCTATTATAATATTTCTTAAAAGTCAAAATCGTTCGGTAGTCAAATGAAATCAATGCAACCTATACTTACATATCCTGTCTTATTTTTTAATTGTTGTTGTCTTGGTAGTGGTAGCAGGCTCTCCAGGCGCAGCCTTGACAGATTTTAAACTCAGAAATGCATGATTGCATCTCATACCAATGTGATTACTTGCACAACAAGTATACAATCCAACATCTTTCTCCGTCACATTACTAATGGTTATTTGTACTCCATAGTGTTCTCCTTCTTTAATTGTCTTGTAATGGGTAGGGCTTATTAAAGTCGTTGAAGTTTTCAGTTTTCTTTTGAGTTTGCGGTTGTTCCCCACAAAAGA